>CAKNXH010000131.1:415690-438747 GCA_932178445.1 Andricus quercusramuli
CGATAAAAATTCAAACAAAAAAATTTTCCAATGCATTTTTGGACCATCCTAGTCTGCATACCCACATCTTGCGTAATTTTTCCTGACTAAATTTTTATCGTGAATTTAGTCATTACTGTTTCTTATGAATTAACAAAGTAGTTCAACTTTTAACCAAGCAGTTGAAATTAAAAAAAAAATGAATCCTCAACAAAAAATGTAATGATTGATATTTTAGTCTAGAAAAGATTTTAATTTCAAATCAAAAACAGTTGAATTGAACCAAAAATTTTTGAACCACATTTTTTTTATTCAAAAAAGACAAAATTTATATCCATTTTTCTCTACGAATTTTCAACAAGAGTTAAGTTTTAAACTAAAAAAGCTTTTTCAGTCAATAATAAAAAAAATTACATTTAAGATATGGAATTTGTTAAGCCAATAGGGCTGTTTTTCTACAAAAAGTTGATTTTTTAACCAAATAATTGAATTTTTAACCCAGAATATTAAATTTCTATTAAAAAAGATGAATTCTCAATAAAATATGTAATATTTGATATTTAACCAAGAAAAGATTTTAATTTTGAATAAAAAACAGTTAAGTTGAACCAAAAAATTGACGATTTTCAACAAAATAGTTTAATCCGCAACCAAGACAGATTCATTACTAAATAAAAAGTTATATTTTTAACAAAAAAAGATGAAACTTCTATCAATTTTTTTTCTAAGAAATTGCGACAAGGGTTGAATTTTAAGCCAAGAAACATTTTTAAGTCAATAAAGAACAAAAAGACATTCAAACTGTTGAATTTTCAAGCCAAAAGATAGACGAATTTTCAACAAATTACATAAATGTCAATCAAAAAGTTGATTTTTTCTACTAAAAACTAACAGTTAACAAAAAAATGGAATAGGATAGGAGTTTGCTACCAAATAGTTTTTTCTACAAAATTGTTGAATTTTCAAGTAAAAAATACCAATTTTCTATAGAATAGTTGATTTTTCAATCCAAAAATATGAATTTTCAACAAAAAGTTAATTTTAACCAAACATTTGAATTTCCAACAAAATAGTTGAAAATATAATTTTTTTGTTGAAAGGAGAAATGTAATTAATAAAGATAACAATAATGTTGATGATATTTCAACCAAAAAGGATTTTAATTTTATATCAAAACCACTTGAATTTAAGAGAAAAGAAGGATTTTTTATAAAACAGTTGAACTTTCAAATCGAAAATATGAATTTTTAACAAAAAATTTAATTTCAACCAATACAGTTGAATTGTCAATAAAATGATTGAAAATATAATTTTTTTGTTTAACTTCAACTCTTTTTTATTCAAATTGTAATCTTCCTTGGTTGACATACATATCAGGTATTACTTTTTTTCTTGAGAATTAATCTTTTTTAGTAGAAAATTCAACCACGTATTTAAAAGTTGAACTACTTTGTTGAAAATCCATTTTTATTGTTGTTGAAGATTCATAATTTTAGTTAAAAATTTATTTCTTTGGTTTAAAGTTAAACTATTTTGTTGCAACTTCGTCTTTTTATAAAATTTATCTTCTTACTCGAAAATTCATCGTATATATTTGGTTTTATTTTATTTATTTTTTTGTTGAAAACTAATTTTTTTAACTGAAAAAGTTGAATATTCATTCAATTTACTTAAAATTCATCTCTTTGGTTGAACATTAATTTTTTAATTAAAATATTAACTATTCAATTTTTGGTTGAAAAGTTATCTTTTCGAGTTGAAAATTGTTTTTTGGTAGAAATTAATCTTCTTGTTTGAAGACTCATCTTTTTGGTTGAAAATAAAACTGTTATTAAAAGTTAAACTCTTTTGTTTAAAAATTCATCCTTTTGGTCTAAAATTCATCTATCTAAATTCAACAGTTCTATTTTTGTTTAGTTGAAATTTTGTCTTTTGCAGTTGAAAATTAAACTATTCATCTATTCCAGTTAAAGATTCATCAATTCAGTTGAAAATCCATCACTTTGATTGAACATTTTTTTTGTGTGGAAAATTAGTTTTTTTTTTAAATTGAAAATTAAACTATTACTTTTTTGGTTGAAAACTGATAAAAATGCATCTTGTTGAAAATGCAATATTTTTACTTGATAAGTTACAAATTTGAAACGGCTTAAATTTAATTTAATATAGTGCCCACATTAATTTGACCTAAATATGCACTGCATTTTAAGTATAAGAAGATAAAATAAAAATTTGTTTGTATCATTATTCAAATTCATGAACTTTAGGTATAAATTCAATAAATCATTAATTATATTTTTAGTATTATATAATTATTTAATAAATCGATGGTGCTAATATATTAAAGAATATCTTGTACTATAATTTGACGTTTTAAAAAATCCGAAATATTATGAAGAATTTTACCTGGAAAAAACCTGGAAATTCTCGGAGACTTTTTTCCAGGATTTGAGTAGACACTCTGATTCCCCTAAATTAATTAAAATCGTTAAAAGCAGAATTTCGAAAAAGTGATCCTTATTCAGTTGTTATTCTCATGTCTTCAGATTTAGTATTACATTCGGTTGAATGTAATTTAAATGTCGAATCAAGTTCCTTTCTGGTTTGATAGTTTTCAAGTTTAGACTGCTTTAAAATTCGTTTTCATTTTAATATTGAAAAGTTATAATTTAAATACCTTATTCTATTTAGTGATTTTGATCGCAACGTCGAGTTGGCACAGATGGTTCAACAGAAATTGGATGCTTATAAAGCAGACGAGCCAACGATGGGCGAAGGACCAGAAAAAGCTCGTTCTCATCTTCTGATTCTTGATCGTGGTTTCGATTGTGTATCGCCTTTGTTACACGAACTCACCTTGCAAGCCATGGCGTACGATTTGCTTGAAATTGAGAACGACGTCTACAAGTAAGAAAATATCTCACAAGAGTGTTATAAATAAATTATTGCAGACTTCGCATTCTATCCCCTATTCCCCCTTTTTTAAAAAGAATTCCTCTTTTTCTCCCTGTTTTCAAACAACTATTTTTCATGATAAAAATTGTAACATACAATAATTTTTTATTGAAAAACTTTTGTTTTTGATCCAACTATTTTTTTATCGCTTCTTACCAAATTTTTTTAAATAATGAAATTCATTGAATGAAAGCATGTTTTATCGAGAAAAGGGTTATTTACAATTTTGCTGAATCCACCTTCGAAAATTCATATTTTAATGCCTGAAATAATCAGTAAAAAAAATGTACATACTAATAATAATATTTGACCAAAACTTCTTTCTTTTTAAAAATTAAATGCGGCAAAGTTCTAGAGAATCTTGTTTTCGAGAAAATAAGATTTCATTCAATAAAATCTCATAATTATTAAAAACTTAGCAAAAAGCGACTCTTTTAAAAAGTACCATCAATAATAATATTGCAATTCTTCAAAGTATAATTTAATACAATTTTTTCCGATACCTATCTTCCCGCACAACTAACTTGAATGTGATGTAAATTAATAGAAGCCAATAATAAAATCCTACTATTTTTGTTTAGAAGTTAATTCATTTCAACTAAAAAGACTACTATTATATTTTTAGTTCAGAATTCTGTTTTTTTTCAATTCAGAATTCGGTTTGGTTAAAAATTCTGCTATTTAATTGAAAATTTAATTATTTTGTTTTTAATCCAACTATTTTGTTAAAAAGTAATCGTTTTTGTCGAAAATTCAACTATTTGGATGAAAGTTGAACAAATTTGTTAAAAATTGATTTTAATGCTTGAGGTTTAACTATTTTGTTGAAAATTCGTATTTTTTTGGTGCAAAATGAATTTTTTCAACTGAAAATTTAACTATTCCATTTTTCGTTTTTCCATTGATCGCTTTTAGTTGGAAATCGAACTACTTGGTTAAAAGTTGAAATACTTTGTTAAAAAATCATTTTATTAGTTAAAGATTAAACTTTTTTGTTGGAGATTAATTTTTTTTCTAACTATATTTATAACTGAAAACTCAACTATTCCATTTTCAGTTGAAAATTGATAGTTTTTAGTTTCAAACTCAACTATTTGGGCGAAAAAAAGAAATTTGTAGTAGAAAATTCATCTTTTTGGCTTGCATATTCAACTGCTTTATTGAAAATTCTGCTATTTGGTTACAAATTTAACTTTTTTGTTGAAAATTCAACTATTTTGTTGAAAATTCATCTATTTTGTTAAAAAGCCGTCTTTTTTGGTGGAAAATCTAACTGTTTTGTTGAACATTTGTCCTTTTTGGATAGAAAATTCGTCCTTTTGGATTGAAAATTCAACTGTCTTCTGAATAATGTTTTTTTTTGCTTGAAAATACAACTACTTAGTTGAAAGTTGAACTACTTCGTTAAAAATTCATTTTATTGGTTGAAGAATGAACTTTTATGTTGAAAATTCATGTTTTTTGGTTGGAAATTAATATTTTTAATCGAAAATTTAATTGTTTTATTTTTTGTTGAAAATTCATATTTTCGGGTTGGAAATTCAACTGTCTTCTAAAAAATTCGTCATTTTCTCTTCAAAATTAAAGTGTTTTGTTGACAATTTATCTTTTTGTGTTGAAAATTCTATTCTGTTGGTAGAAAATTCAACACTTTGGTTAAAAATGCATTTTATTCGTTAATGATTCATCGTTTTAGTTGAAAAATTCATATCTTTAGTTGCAAAATTAACTATTTTTTTAATTTTGTTTTGAAATTTAATTTTTTAGCTACTAATATAACTATTTAATTTTTGGTTGACAATTTATCTTTTTTTGTTAAAAATTAAATTTTTTCGTTAAAAGGACGTCTTTTTTGGTCGAAACTTTAACTTTTTTTTAACCTTCGTCTTTTTGTTTGAAAATTCGACCATTTTGGTCGAATTTTCGGTAAACTATTTGGTTGTAAATGCAACTCTTTGGTCTAAATTTAATTTTGGTTTGTTTGAAATTGTACCATATTTATTTGAAAAATCATCTTTCTTAGTTAAAAAATAACTTTTTTAATGAAAATTTATCTTTTCGGATTTAAAAGTCAACTGTTTTCTGAAAAATTGGAATTATTAGCTGAAAAACTTAACTCTTTTGTTGAAAATTCATATCTTGTGGTAGAAAATTAATCTTTTTTGTTTGAAAATACAATTATTTTGTTGAAAATGCAAGATATTTCGACTTGCAATCTTAAACGTTTTATATTGAATTTGATATGGTACCTATTAATTGAATTTGAAATAATTTATTCCCCTATTTTTGTGAAAAATGACCCTATTTCCTCAGTTTAAAGAGCATTTTAGTCTGTGAAGTCTGTTATAGCTTTATGCAATTGTGGATATTCTACGTGAATTAAATTTTAGATATGAAGCTACTGCTGGACAGGAAAAAGAAGTTCTCTTGGACGAAAATGACGACTTATGGGTGGAACTCAGACATCAACATATTGCTGTCGTTTCACAGTAAGTTTTAAATTCTAAACTGATTCCAACCGTATTTATTGTTATAAATAGTCTTTACAGTTACATAAACAATGGATATTTAAATTTTTATTTGCAGGAACGTCACCAAGAATTTGAAGAAGTTCACCGAGTCAAAGAGGATGCCTCAAGGTGACAAGCAAAGTATGCGAGACCTTTCGCAAATGATCAAAAAAATGCCACAGTATCAAAAGGAGTTGAGCAAGTACGCCACACATTTGCATTTGGCGGAAGACTGTATGAAACGATATCAAGGCAACGTTGATAAACTCTGCAAAGTCGAACAAGTGGGTTTTATTCAATGTATTAATTTCAGGCCTCAGACTCACTTTAAAGATCAAAAATAGTCTAAATAGTGTGACAAATTTAAAAAAAATAGTGTCAAAATAGTGTCACAAAATTTTTCAAGTTTTTAAGATGAACTTCAGTGTTTATTTAAAATATTTATTTTTTAGTCTATAAATGATAAAAATTCCTATTTATTTATCGCAGACTTCAGAGTCTTTTCTCTTTTTTTCTTGTTCATTTTTCCACTTAATTGCGAACTGAATCTATGGAACCCAATAAGATAATCGAACTATTTTTCGCTGAAAGTTCATTCTTCTCGGTTGAAAAGTCTATTATTAAAATTTTCGTTAAGAATTCATCTTTTTTATTTAAAAATTTTATTATTTGGTTCAAAATGGAATTATTTTGTTGAAAAGTCAAGATTTTTTTTCAAAAGTCATATTTCTTGATTGAAGACCTTATTGTTTTGTCGAAAATTCGTTTCTTTGGCTTGAAAATTCAAGAGTTTGATTGACATTTTTTTCTTTTTATTTGGTTGAAAATTAAACTATTTTGTTAAACATTTATCTTTTTTTGTTGTAAATTCATATTTTCGTGTTGAAAATCAACTGTTTTGTAGAAAACTTGTATTTTTGGCTAAAAAATTTAACAATTTGGTAGAAATTTTGTTTGTTTATTGACTGCAATTTTTGTTTATTATTGAAAATTCAACTATTTTGTTGAACATTCATCTTTTTGGTTTACCATTCACAAATTTAGGATAGAACCTAATAAATACGACATCTTCCAGGCTAATAATTTAAATTTTATGTAAAAAACGTACGAATCGATTACGTTTCGGTACCGCAGCTGGCTTCTGTCATCAGATCTTTAAAACAGTTAAAAACAATTCCTTGAAAATTTCTTTATGTGTGTGTTCCATAATTTTTTTATATAGTGCTGTAAATTGATTGGTAATTCTTTTTTATTTTAGAAATTAACTATTGTGTAAAAATGGTAAAAAAGATAAAAAATGTTTTGTGAAGACGGAAAAAGTATGGATCTGATGAGGGAAGCCAGCTGTGTTTCCGAAACGTAATCGATTCGTTCTATCCTAAATTTGTGAATTATAAATTTTCCCAGACGTAAAAAAAGAAATTTTATTCTTCTTATAAATTTTTGGTTCACATTTTTCGTAAAAAATGCATCTTTTTAGATTGGAAATTGAAATCCTTGGTTGAAAGTTAAACTACTTTCTAAAAAGTTTATTTTTTTCGTTGAAGATTCATAATTTTAGTTGAAAATTCTTGTGGAACATTCATCTTTCTGGTTTGAAAATTCATCTCTTTCTGTGAAAATTTAATCTTTTTTGGTTAAAAATGCCACTGCCTGTTTGAAATATAATCTGTTTTGGTTGGAAATAAACTTTTTTGTTAAAAGTACACATTTTCGTGTATTTTGTTGAAAACTCGCCATTGCTGATTAAATCCAAATGTTTTTTATTTGAATTTAAAATACTTTCTGCTGAAATATCTACTATTAAATTTTTGTTTAAAAATTCATATCTTTGGTTGAGAAATTCAAATCCTGGGTCGAAAGTTGAATTTCTTCATTGAAAATTCATTTTTTGGTCGAAGATTCATAATTTTAGTTGAACATTCAACTGCTTGCTTGAAAATATTTTTTTTTATTGAAAATTAATTATTGTCAATAAAAACATAGCCACACTATTTTTTGTTAAAAATTAATCTTTTCAAGTTTAAAAATTCAACTATTTAGTTAAAAATTTTGAGAAAGGAAAAAAATATGAAATGAGAATTAATCAAAGAAAATTTGGACTAACATCACATCCATTGTTCAAAATATTTAGTTGGAAATTTGTGTAATTTCTTGAAAATTCGTCTTCTTGGGTAAAAAAATCAACTGTTTGCTAAAAATGTATGTATTTTGTTGCAAATTCATCTTTTCTGGTGAAAAATTAATCTTCTTGACATAAATTTCAACTATTTGGTAGAAAATATATGTATATGATTGACAATTTGTCTTTTTTAGTAGAAAATCAATATTTGGGATAAAAATACAACTGTATTGTTGAAAATTAATTTGTTTTAATTGAGGATTTAAGACTTTTGTTGAAAATTTATCTTTTTTGGTTATATTCAACTGGTTTTCATTTAAAATTAAAATCTCTTTTCGTTTAAATATCAACTATTATATTTTTTGTTAAAAATGAGTATTTTCAGTTTGAAAATGCAACTGTTTTGTAGAGAATTCGTCTGTTTGGCTTGAAAATTCAACAATCCTGTACAAAATTCAACTGTTTTGTGGAAAATTGATGTAATTTGTTGATTATTAGATAACTGTTGAAAAAAGTGTCTGTGGTGTAATTTTTCCCAAATATTAACAAAATAGTGGCATTGCTAAAAAAATGTCAATAGTGTGGTGAGTCCGAGGCCTGTAATTTGATTTGGAAAAATCTTAACTGATCTTTCTCGGAGGAATTTTAATTTTGAACTTTGAACTTTTAGGATTTAGCGATGGGAACAGATGCCGAGGGCGAGCGTATTAAAGATCACATGAGGAACATCACGCCGATTTTACTCGATCAGAACGTCAACAATACCGACAAATTGCGTATTATTATGCTCTACGTTCTCAGCAAAAATGGAATTCCTGATGATAATTTAAATCGACTTGTTCATCATGCGCAGTTATCACCAGAGGACAAGCAAACGATCATCAACATGGCAAATCTTGGATTGAACGTTGTGGTTGATGTGAGTATTGATATTAATTAAGGCAAATATTTCGCATTTCAAGATAGAAAGTTGAAGTTTTTACTTAATCCCTCTTCTCCCCCTTGTATTTGAAAAATCGCCTAAAACACCTAAAATCGAAAATTTTCACTCAATTTTCCCCTCTTCCCCCTTTATACAACGGGTTGGTTCATTTTTTCAGAATCATAAACACAAAATAAAGACAATAAAAAAAGAAGCTTCGAAAGAGATTCTTTTTGATGATACCGGTTTCAAATCTTTCCTGAACGATTTATTTGTTAATTTTGTATTTAAAAAATTGCTAACGATGCAATCGCGAAACTAAGACCGACAGATAAATCAATTCTATAGTCACAAATTAAAAAAAAAATTTCTTAACGACAAATTTAATAGTTTATATATCAACAAAAAATATTTTTATTTAAAATTAAAAACACTTGTGTTTATCATTATAAGATGAATTTTCAACGAAATATATAAATTTTTAACCATTTAGTTGAATTTGCAAACAAGGAGATTAATTTTCTAACAGAAAAGATGAATTTCCAACCAAATTCATACATTTCTAACCAAATAGTGGAATTTTCAACCGAGAAGATTAATTTTCTACCAGAAAAGAAGAATTTTCAACGAAATGCATCATTTGTTAACCAAATAGTTGAATTTGTAACCAGGAAGATTAATTTTTGACCAGAAGACGATTTTTCAGAAAGATACATAAATTTTTAACCAAATAATTGGAGTTTCAACCAAGAAGATTGGTTTTTCTACCAAAAAGGCGAATTTTTGTCAAATTGCATACATTTTCAACTGAATAGTTTGAACAATGGATGTCATGTTAGTTCAAATGTTATTTGATTAATTTTTATTTTAGATTTTTCTTTATTTCAAAAAATTATTTACTAAATAACTAAGAAAAAATTATCAAAAAATGGAGTGGAGAAAAAAAAACTTTTGTACCAAATTGAAAAATTTTCTACAAATCAGTTGAACGAATCAGTTGAATTTTCAACAAAATAGTTAAATTTTCAGTTACAAACATTAATTTCTAACAAAAAACGAATAGTTGATAATTCAGCACAAAAAATTAATTTAAAATATAAAACAGTTTGATTTTGCCAACAAAAATGAATTCTTAACAAAATACTTGATTCCTCAACTAAAACGGATGACTTTTCAACCAAACAGTTGCAAAATTAATTTTCTACCATAAAAGAGACGAATTGGCAATAAAATACATAAACTTTCAATAAAATAGTTCAATTTTCTACCATTTGATGAACTTCCTAGCCGAAAAAACGAATTTTCTACAAAACACTTGAATTTTCAGCTAAAAAGTTAATTTTCAAGCGAAACAGTAATTTTTAACCAGACCGTTTTATTTGTAACCAAAAAGGTGACATTTGTACAAAAAGAGATGAATTTTCAAGTCGAAAAGATAAATTTTCAACAACTGAGTTGAATTTTCAATCAAAAACTATGACTTTAACAAAATTGTTGATTTTTCAACAAAATAATTCATTTTTGAACCAAATAATTAATTTTTTAACCAAAAAAGATACATTCTTAGAAGAGGTGAATAGGAAAAAGCTTAAGCTTGAGATAAATAAATAGGAATTATCATAATTTGTGGATTAAAGAATAACATTTCGAATAATCATTGAAGTTCATTTGTAATACTTTTAAGATATTGGGTTAGAAAACAGGAACTTTTGCTCAACAATTAAAGTTAATTTTGCATTGCGCACTTCTTGATTTCGGATAATGAATTTTTGAATTCGGGCCTCATATAAATTTAATACTTGAAAAATTTAATGACACTATTTGGACACTATTTTTTCAATTTTTCGACACTATTTCAGGACTCACAGAATGGTTCCTATATGCAGCCCAGAATGTAACTTTTAAAAATGTTATTTTCATTCAGAAAATTAACTGATGGGTTAATATACATATTTCTAGTAATGACCTATTTCAGGGTATTTTTAAAAATTCCGATAATTTTTTAATAGATTCAGTAATTTGAAGGGATTTATAAGATTTTAGGGTATTTTTAAACTATTACGGCATTTTCCAGAGCTTTTAATTTTAAATATTTTAGGGAGTTTTAAAAAAATTCCAAGTAATTTTGTCTTAATTTCATTAATTTGAAGGGATTTCAAAGCGTTTGAAATATTTTAGGATAAAGAATTTTCTAGAATTTCAGAAGATATGGAACGATTTTATAGGACCTATAAGGTTTTAAGATATTTCAACAGATTTCACATGATTTTATAATATTTTGGAGGATTTCAATGGTTTTAAGGGTTTTTCAAAACTCTCAAGGTTTTTTGATAAATATTCGAGGCTTACAGGAAATTTCACCAGGTTTCATAGAACTTCGCGGGATTAAAATTATAAACTGATCAAAGGATTTGAAACATTTAAGAATATTCATTTTAATTCCTTGGCATTTGCAAAAGAGCTTTACAAATTTTTAGGGATGTCAAAAGATTTTAAAGAATTTCAAATATTGCTGGCTATTTTAAAAGATTACAAAGACATTTTTAATGGATTTCAGTAACTTAATAGGATTTTAAATATTTTATGGTATTTTAAAAGATTCCTAGGCATTTTCAAGATTTTTTTAAGCTCATTCCAATGTTATTGAATTCAATGAAATTTTTTCATATTTTCAAATTGTTTTCATTTCATTTGAATTTATTTAAATTTTAATTAAGTTTTGAATTTTTATGAATTGCATCGAATTCTTCTCGTTTCCCTCAAATTATACCAATTCTCAGACTTCATTCCAAATTTACGGAAATCAGTGGAAATTATTTTATTTAAAAATTGTTTTCCAATTCATTTCAATTCTTTTGCATTTAAAATGAATTGTTTTGAAGTCTTATGCATTCATCCTGATTTTTTGAACCTTTGAACGCTAAAAAAGTACCTTATGACTGTGACAAAAAGTACCCTTTGGTCCCTATATTTTATCCCATGGGAACTGTGAGGCCTGCTATTTACACTATTTTTTATGTCGTAAGTTAGTCCGAGAACTGTATGTTTAATTAAGAATATTTCTTATTTATTTTTTGTAATTAGGGAAATCGCAAGAAGTTGTACAACGTGACACGAAAGGAACGAATCACGGAACAAACTTACCAGATGAGTCGTTGGACGCCAATTGTTAAAGACATCATGGAAGACTCAATCGAGGATAAGCTTGACACGAAACATTTCCCATTCTTAGGAGGAAGGGCTACAAGTTCAGGCTATCATGCGCCAACGAGGTAAAGTAATTAAATTCAAACTTAATTTCTTGATAAATAATCAAAATTACTTTGATACAATTTTAATTCTACTTCCAGTGTGCGATATGGTCATTGGCACAAGGACAAGGGTCAACAAACCATCAAAAACGTTCCCAGATTGATTGTTTTTATTGTCGGTGGCGTCAGCTTTTCGGAAATTCGATGCGCTTACGAGGTGACGAACGCTCTCAAAAATTGGGAAGTCATTGTCGGTAAGTAATCGTGCTTTTATTCTCAACCTAATTATTGATCCAGCCAACTACTTTATTTTTTGTTTTAACTACGAAATTCTTATAAATAAAAAAAAAGAATCTAACGATCAAATTTGGACAACACATTCTTAAATGCCTTCATTCAAATTAAAAAAAAATTAAAGAAAGACAGAGCAAAGAAAAAGAGGCTATGTTTTTCACTTAACATTTAAACATATTTTCAAACATCTTTGCTGATTGGATAAAATAACATATCTGCCATCTCAGAAATTGAAATAGCAAAACATTTCAAAAGATTTTAAGGAATTTTAATATTTTCAAAATTTTTGAATATATTTTATTAAGAGATATTAAAAATTTAAAGATAATTCATGGGAATTCGTGGTATTTCAATCTATTTGTATAGATTTTACGAGATCTACGCGATTGTATAGGATCCTCCAAGGCTTAACATTTTTTGTAATGTAAATAGATTTCAAATATTTTAGGGTAATTTACAATATTCCAAGAAACTTCAAGATTTCAAGGACTTTTAGAGAATTTTGAGAGAACTTTAGAAAGTAAATTAAATGGCATACAATTTTAACTGACTTCTAGGGATTCTAAGAAATTTTTTATGAATTTTATGGGATTTTATTAGTTTTCATAGGATTTCAAAGATTTAAACAAAAGATTTTTAGAGATTTTTAAAGTTTTAAAGCATTTTAAAGAATATAGTATATCTTAAAAAATGCTGTCGAAATTTCATGGAATTTTACCGAATTGTAGAAAATTTCAAAAGATTGAACAATTTCAAAAGAATTTCAAATGATTTCGTAAAACTCTTTAAAAGATTTGGAAGATTTCGAAGAATTTTAAGTATTTGAAGGATACATAGGATTTCAAGCGAAATTAAAAGATTGCATAAGATTATAAGGAATTTCTATAGATTTTAAGGGATTCTTATAGAGTTTACCAGACTTACGCGATTTTATAGGATCTCCATGGACTTTAAAAATAAAAAAATTTGAAAGGTTTTGGAAGATTTTAGGGTGTTTTACAAGATTCCGAGAGATTTGAAGATTTCAAAGTTTTCAAGGAAATTCAGGAAATTTCACAAAATTTCTAGAAATCTTTAGTGAGTAAATGAAATGGAATCAAATTTTAACTGTATTCTAGGGATTTCAAACTATTTTACGAATTTTCTGGGATTTTTGAGGTCTCAGAGAGGATTAAAGAGATCTAAACATTTTAAAATGAATTTTAGAAATTAACGATTTCAAGATGTTGTACGGCATTTCAAAAAATTGTTATGGATTTTAAAAGTTTCAAAGTATTTCAAAGAATATAATGCAGTTTGAAAGCCTTCGAAGAACTTTCATGAGATTTCAAAGATTTTTGTATAGATTTATAAAAGATTAAAAAATTTCTAAAGAATTTCGAATAATTTCGAAAGACTTCAGACTCGGTTTCAGAAGATTTGTAGTTTTTCGAAAATTTCAAGGATTTTTACAATATTTGAGGGATTCAAAGGATTTCAAAAGACATTGAAAGATTTGATAAGATTATAAACAATTTCTATAGATTTCAAGGGATTGCAACGAGTTTTCCATTCATTTGAGAGGATTTCAATAAATTTCAAGGTTTTAAAATAGATTTCAGTGTATTTGAACGAATTTCAAGGAATTTCAAAGCTTTTAGACTAAATTATAAATTTTCCAGGAATTTCAGAACGTATCAAAGATTTGAAGCTATTTTTAAGAGCCTAATAAGATTTCGTGGGATTTTGCGGGATTTCATAGGATTTTAAAGATTCCATCTTTTTTTAAGGAATTTGGAAAAATATATCACAGATTTCAAAATTTTGTACGGGATTTCACTCGATTTTTGTGAGATTATTATGGATTTCACCAGACTTCAGGTGTTCACAGGATTTCGAAAGAAATTATAAGATTTCAAGAGATTTCTACGGATTTAAATGGATTTCACAAGATTTGAGAGATTTAAAAAATTTCAAAGGAGTTTAAAGAATACAGTGTATTTTGAAGGATTCCAAGGAATTTCATAAAATTTCAAAAAATTTCGTAGGGTTGTAGAAAATTTCAAGAGATAACAAAATTTCTAAAGAATTCCAAATGATTTCGAAGATTTCAGGAAATTTTACTTTATCAGACTTTGTGTAATTTTATGGGAAAATTAGTATACGTACAGTTTTTGCTAGTGAACAATAATACAAAACTATAAATAAAACAAATCTTGGTCTATTTAGAATTTTTTGAAAATGTGCAGAAAACATATTTGTTTTTTATTGAATCATATGCACACATTTTGGAAAAATTTGAAAATTTTGAACCTGAAATGTCTGCAGCTTGAACCTAAGACACATATTATTATTTTTCTTTATCGAATTTTGTTGTTATTGCAATTTTGGAACGTTTTAAACACTACGAAAAAAATGTTTTCCATGAATGCAAAACATTAATATTTCATATTGGTTCAAGCTGAAGAAATTTCAGGTTCGACATATTCATCTTTTTCCAGAAAAGTGTGCATTTGAATGAATAAAAAAAATAAAAAATAGACAAAACATTCTTTTTCAATTTTATTTTATTATTATTGTTTACTGACAAGAACTTTAGATATAAAAAATTCGCCACAAATTCCCCAAAAATTTTTTCACTCCTCCCTAATGTATATTGTATACCAGAGTACGAAAATAGTTAACTCCTCGATTTATTTTAAAAAAATTGTATGACACTATTTTCCTACTATTTTCAAAGTTTTTGCTATAGAATTGGCACAACTTTGAATTGCTCAAATGAGTTCGAGGCCTGAGAGAAATTTAAGAATGTTTTGTTCAAATTTGATCGTTAAATTCTTGTTTTTTTCTTTAATTTTCCAGAATTTCGTAGTTAAATTTGAATGTTGGATGTTAAAGAGGAATTGAAATTTTGCTTTAATTCTAAATTGAGCCGTTCTCTAGAAAAACCACCTTAGTTGACTTAGGGTTTTGCATGAAATTGCCAAAGAAGCTTTTAAACTTATACAAACTAAAAAATACATATTTTAGATTGTGCAATAGGGTGGTCCAAAAATGCATTGGAAAAATTTTTTTTTGAATTTTTATCGGGACACCCCCCAAATTTGTTCGAATCCACCCAAAAATAAATCCATTTTTTATGTTCTGAAAAAAATGATATTTAGGGGTGGCGCAAGCCCCATGAAGTTTAACATGTATTTCTCATAAGAAAAAAATACGTTTTTGTAAATCTTATTCAGAATCCTCAATATTATCTCAATCGAGTTGAAACTCAACATTTCTCTTCACAATTAGCCATAGAATACGAATAAAATATCACTTTTCAAATATCACCCCCATAAGTCCGTTTTATAGGGTCCCAAAGAAACCCCATAAGTGAAAAAATGGGTTTTGCGAGTTTTTGGCGCTAATTATGCTTTTTTGCGGTTTTTTTAATGCGAATTGTTTCTAATACATAAAATATGACTTTATACTGAAAATGAGATATTTTAATGAATTGTTTAAACAATTTATTATTGTTTTTAGCAATTTGCTCACAGAATGGAGTTAGAAAGACGCGGTTTTTTCACAAATTTTCCATTTGTTGTCCAATTTTTAATTAGAGGGAAGTGAAAGTTCATCAATTCTAACAATAGTGATTGTTTAAACAATTTATTATAATTATTATTAATATTGTATTTGAATAATGCTAGAAAGATGCAGACTTTTTTTAAATTTCTGGCTTTTTGTCCACTTTTCACCTGTAGTGAAGTAATAATAAATTCAAGTTAAGAAAATAATTGTTTAAACAATTTATTATAATTATTAATAATATTATATTTGAATAATGCTGAAAAGATGCGGTTTTTTTTTAAATTTCTGGTTTTTTGTCCACACTTCATTCGGAGTGAAGTAATAATGAATTCAAGTTAACAAAATAATTGTTTAAACAATTCATTATCATTGTTGATAATATTCTCTTCGCTTAATCGGTAGAATGTTGCGGTTTTTTCTGAAATTTTCAACTATTTGTTTATTTTTTATTAGGCGTGACTTGATAATTAATTATATTTAGCAAAAATAATTGTTTAAACAAATTATTATTGTTTATGACTATCTTCATCTATATCGATTGCGCCTGATAGTTGCGGTTTTTGGCAATTTTTACGTTTCTGTCCTTTTTTCACTTAGTGAGGTAATAATTAATTAAAGTTAACTGAAAAGTTGTTTAACCAATTTAATATTGTTTATAACTATCTATTCTCAGATAAGTGCTAGAAAGTGGCGGTTTTTTCTAAAATCTTTCACTTTGCATCGCCTTTTTATTTATGAACAAGTAATAAGTCAACCACAACAAAAATGATTTTTCGAAAGGTATTGTTGTTTTAAGTGAATTATTTTTGCTCTTTTCCAAATGCTTACAAGAATTAATTTGAAGAAAAAAGCTATTTTACACAAGAGGCAAAAACAAAGAATTTTAAATGTCTGTTTTATTTCAGAACAATATATACACGAAAAGGAAAGAGTTTATTTAAAATATAGTTTTCTCTAATGTTTATTTATTAATTGTTAGTAATTAAGCAGGCGAAACAAATATAAGAAAAGATAGTTATAAACAATATTAAATTGTTTGAACAACTTTTTTGTTAACTTTATTTAATTATTACCTCGCTGAGTGAAAAAAGGGCAAAAAGGTAAAAATTGTCCAAAAACCGCAACTGTCAGGCGCAATCGATATAGATGAACATAGTCATAAACAATAATAATTTGTTTAAACAATTACTTTTGCTGAATCTGATTAATTATTGAGTCACGCCTAATAAAAAATAAGCAAACAGTTGAAAATTTTAGAAAAAACCACAACATTCTACCAATTAAGCAAATAGAATATTATTAACAATGAATATTATAACAATTGTTTAAACAATTATTTTGTTAACTTCAATTCATTATCACTTCACTCCAAATGAAAATTGGACAAAAAGCCAGAAATTTAAAAAAAAACGCATCTTTCTAGCATTATTCAAATATAATATTATTAATAATTCTAATAAAATGTTTCAACAATTATTTTTTAATTTGAATTCATTATTACATCACTCCGAATGGAAAGTGGACAAAAAACCAGAAATTTCCGAAAAATTCCGCATCTTTTCAGCATTATTCAAATATAATATTATTAATACGTATAATAAATTGTTTAAATAATTATTTTGTTAACTTGAATTCATTATTACGTCACTCCGAATGAAATGTGGACAAAAAACCAGAAATTAAAAAAAAAACGCATCTTTTCAGCATTATTCAAATATAATATTATTAATAATTATAATAAATTGTTTAAACAATTATTTTGTTAACTTGAATTTATTATTACTTCACTACAGATGAAAATTGCACAAAAAGCCAGAAATTTTAAAAAAATCTGCATCTTTCTAGCATTATTCAAATATAATATTATTAATAATTATGATAAATTGTTTAAACAATCACTATTGTTAACATTGATGAACTATCACTTCCCTCTAATTGAAAATTGGACAACAAATGGAAAATTTGTGAAAAAACCGCGTCTTTCTAACTCCATTCTGTGAGCAAATTGCTAAAAACAATAATAAAGTGTTTAAACAATTTATGAAAATATCTCATTTTCAGTATAAAGTAATATTTTATGTATCAGAAACAATTCGCATTAAAAAACCGCAAAAAAATCATAATTAGCGCCAAAAACTCGCAAAACCCATTTTTTCACTTATGGGGTTTCTTTGGGACCCTATAGAACAGACTTATGGTGTTGATTATTGAAAAGTGATATTTTATTCGTATTCTATGGCTAATTGTGAAGAGAAATGTTGAGTTCCAACTCGATTGAGATAATATTGAGGATTCTGAATAAGATTTACAAAAACGACTTTAAAAAAAATCTGCATCTTTCTAGCATTATTCAAATATAA
This sequence comes from Andricus quercusramuli, assembly GCA_932178445.1. Lineage (NCBI taxonomy): Eukaryota > Metazoa > Arthropoda > Insecta > Hymenoptera > Cynipidae > Andricus > Andricus quercusramuli. The sequence goes on from CAKNXH010000131.1 coordinate 433,636, forward strand.
TATTATTAATAGTTATGATAAATTGTTTAAGATAAGATGATTAACTTTTACTTATTTATCAGAAGGTTATGACTTTTTTTCTTATGGGAAATACATGTTAAACTTCATGGGGCTTGCGCCACCCCTAAATATAATTTTTTTCAAAACAAAAAAAATGGATTTATTTGTGAGCGTATTCGAACAAATTTGGGGGGTGTCCCCATACAAATTAAAAAAAAAAAAATTTTTGGACCACCCTATTGTGCAAACATTTTGAAGCCCATAACATGTCCCTTTTCTTCTGTGAAAAGACATTTTGAAAAGTTTCTTTGACTTTTTCAGCCAATAACGAAGTCGACTTAGGTGATTTTTCTAGAGAACGTCTCAATGTAATTTCTCACATTTTTATTCTTTATCCTCTCCATTTGAATAATGAAAAATGCAATTTTTTCAGGATCTTCACACGTAATAACACCAAAGTCATTCCTTGAAGATTTGTCAAAGCTGCACTTGAACTGTTCGTAAATTGACTTTCGCCTGGAAGCCACCAACATTCCCACGTTTATTGTAAAGCGCTAAGTTATTGCTATGCCACCAGCCGCGGCTCCATCAGTAATACCAGCTGCGATGTTCCGTCGGCGATCGTTGACCGCGGAAATTAGTAAATTTAGGGAATTTACTCTCTGTCAATTGAGTTAGTTCGAGTCGCTTAACGGTCGGGGATAGAGGGCGTTCGTGCCGCCCGGTAGCGACTGTTTCAAAAGATATTAGGGTTAACGAAGCAATGACTTTGAATCCGCCAAGATTCGAAGCATCGGAGGGTCACCTGGTATAAAGTGCCTGCACGAAGAGAATTCGGATGATGCGGACTTACCGTTGGCAGTACTGATGTAGATTTGCGTTACGAAGACACAGTAATTTAGAATCACAGGCAATAGCTTACGTAATTGTATTTATTTCTTACGTAAAATTATCCCAGCTCTGAGTTGGACAAAGATAAATATATTTCGTCAGGAAGTTGTCACCTGCGAAGAAAAGTCGTGATTCTCTTTCCGTTTGGAAGTCTGCATCTTGGATATTCTTGTATCAAGTATCTGCAATGTTCAGGGCTGCGGAACACTCACCTAAGGCACCTGGAAATCATCGGTAAATCGGACTTCATAAACTGAGGTCAAACGAAGTAGCCATTTTCGTCTAGTTTTTTTAAAGAGTAGAAAACTCCTGGTAAAAGTCGTTTTTTTCGCAGTAGTGGAGTATTCTACTATTCGTCTAAAAAAGCAGTAGATAAACAATTTTCTAAATCGGGTTTTGCTTTCGTGACTTACCATGCTTGTTACTGGCCATGTCGGAGGAAGAGGATCTGCTCGGTTCTGTTTTTGGGCGAACCTAACGACAAAACGAAAATGAAATGAAATTGTAAATGAAAAAATCAGAATGAATTTGGGATTTCGTTTTGTCGTTAGATTTGCCCGAAAGCAGAACCGAGCAGATCTTCCTCCGACGTGGCAAATGAAAGCAAAAACCGACGTAGACAACTGTTTTATCTACTCCCTTTTTAGATAATTAGTAAAATACTCCATTGTCTAATCTTAGTAGCCTTTCTTTTTTTCTTTTTGCTGCTTAATGTTTAAATATTTGTATTCTATTCCTGGAGTTGATTGCTTTGGATCTACTACAGGAATTCTGTCAAAGCTAGAAACAGCTGTGGAAATTATACATGGAAACTAAGAAGCATATTATTAATTTTGTTGTTATGTTATGGCTTGTTGATTGAATTAAAAGGCCAAAAAGAAGGAAGTAGAATACTTCACCAGTGCCGTGGTGATGTTATCGTGGTGCCACAAAAAGGGCGCATTTTTTTCTTTCGATTATTTAATGAAAAATAGCATTTTCTCCGAAAAAACGGCCTTTACCCGGAGTCCATCTACTCTTTAGATTGTGTATACAAAAACACTAGATAACTGGCTTCTCCTTTCTCCTCACTTTATGAAGTCCAATTTACCACTGATTTTCAGAGGACTTAAGTCACTTTTTCAAGGGCAAACCACTATAGTCACATTTTTAAGGAAAATTCCACTTTAGTAACTCTAATCCATCTCATTTTAGATTTGATCTACAACAAAAATTAATTAGTCCACGTATGAAATCTATAGTAATCTATGGTATAAAAATGCTATTTAGTATCAGACTTCAAAGCTCATATTTGCCTCTTCCCTTTTCAGTTTAGAATTCATAGTTTTTGGTTAAAATTGCATTATTTGGTTGAGAATTTAAATTTTATTCAAAATTCAATTATTTTGTTCAAAAGTCATCTTTTTGTCGAAAATACAACTGTTGCGTTGAACATGAGTATTTTTGGATAGACAATTTTTTTCGTATAAAAGTCATCTTTCTTGTTTGAAAATTAGCTTTTGTTGTTTAAAAATTAGCTTTTTTATTGAAAATTCAACTGTTTGAAAATGAATTATTTTCTTCATTGCAGTTTCATCTTTTTTTTTCGAAATTTCGAATACTTGATTTAAAATATGCTAATATTTGGGTAAAAAATTTGCTTATAAGTCTTATAAGTCATATTACTTTCTTGAAATTTTTTGTAGTTGCAAATTCAACTACTTGGATGATAATTAATCTTTCTTGGTTGAAAATGAACTATTTTGTTGAAAATTAACTTTTCTGGATTAAAAGACAAATTTGTTTGTAGGAAATTCATCTCTTTTGCTTGAAAATGCAATTACTTGTTTCTAAATGCAACTATCAAATAATTTTTCTAAAACTTCCGAATTTTTCATATTGGATACTCAACTAATTTAAAAAAATTCTCCTCTTTTGATAGAAAATTCATTTTTTTTTTTAATTTAACTATTCGGTTCAAACTTCAGTTTTCTTGGTTGAAAATTACCTTTTTCTGTTCAATATTCATCTTTTTGAGATTAGAATTAAAATCTTTTCGAAAACATTCGACTTTTTAGCTTAAGAACACAACTATATTTATGAAAATATCTCTCTTTTGGTTGAAAATTAATCTTTTTTTGTTGAAAATTGAACTCTTTAGTTTAAAATGTAGCTTTTTTGGTCGAAAATCAATTTTTTTGTTAGTTAAAAACTCATCTCTTTTCTGGTAAAAATTGCATCATCTTTGGTTAAAAATGTTTGGCTTTTGTTTTTTTGTTAGTTTCTATTATTAAAAATGATTTGGTTTGGTTGATGATTCATCATTTTAGTTGGAAATTTATCTCTTTGATTGACAATTTAACTACTTCTTTGAATTTTTTTCAAATTCAACTATTCCATTTTTGATTGAAAATTATCTTTCTTTGTTAGAAACTTCAACTATTTGGTTAAAAACTTATCTATTTTATTAAAAATTTCTCTTCGTTATTTGAAATTTCATCTTTTTTGGTTGAAATATTAACTATTATATTTTTCGTTGAGAATTCATCTTTTTTGGATGAAAATTCAACTACTTAGTTGAAAGCTAAACTACTTTGTTAAAAATTAATTTTTTGGTATGAAGATTCAGCATTTTAGTCGAAAATTCTTGAAAATTTAACTATTTTGTTGACATTTTTTTTTAATTAATGGATTTAACTTAAAATTCAGCTTTTGCATTTTTGTTGGAAATTTAGCTTTCATCTATTTTGTTGAAATTGCAATATTTTTAGTTGAAAGTTTAGGAATTTCAAATGTTTCATATTGAATTCAATATGGTATCTACATTATTTTTATTTAAAAGAGTTTATCCTCCTATTATTTCCCTAGTTTCATGAACAATCATCTTATTTATTCTGTTTTGAGAGCATTTTCAACATCAAAATATAAATACGACAGTTAAGTGTTTATTCAACTTGTAAGTTGATTAAACCTGTAATAAAAATGAATTTCAATTTTTCTGAACATTACTTGTAAAATTTATTCTAGCAATTTTAACTTTTATGTTAACAGTAGTCACTTTTTCCACTTTTTTCGACTACATTACTCTGTGGTAGCCCTGACGTTGTTGATTCCAATTTTACTTTATTAGACGGAACGATTTCGTTATTATATTACTAAATTAATTCAGAGGAATGCAGGCTTCTGTTATTTTTTATTTCTTAATGACTTGACGTGCGTAAATTTTTTCCCCGGACACGAGGAACGAATCGAAGGCTGAAGTAGCATGCGTGTAAAATCGCTTAAAACCTTTCTAGTATTAAAGACCCTCATTTCGCAAGGCGTACTGCGCCGCAAATTAAATCACTCTTGCGAACGTTCGTCATAAAATCTTTGACTCTACCTTGGAAAGTAAAATCGTCACGCGATCGCGTTGAACGCTTTCGTACTAAAAATAATATCAATTCTTTCTAAACGTTCTTATTAAAGTGATTCTTCACCGAAACGAAAGTTGCATCAAATCTAAAAATGGCCAATGCAGTATTCAATTGATTCTAATGACATTTTCTAGTTGGAATTGAAATTGATTCGATGCAGTTTTACTCGGGCGTCAAACAAATTTTACATCTCTTAGCTTTTTTTGAATCTTTACAATTCGGCTCCTTACGAGCGATTCTTAGACTCAGTGTCAAGGGTGGATCGAGACAAGTTTTCGGTGGGGGTGATTGTGAACTTTCTTCAACGAATGTATGTGAAAGGGAGTGGGACAATGATTTAAATGAACTTTTCAAATTTAATATATTAAGGCGATCTATTCCGATTTATTTATATTTTTCAATTTTAATGTTCACATTCATAAAAAACTTGAAGGAACGTGCATTTTTGGGGTCGTGCATAATTAGCGTAAAGTTTATTAGGTGGGGGGGGGCGATTTTTCTATGCGTCCTTAAATGGGGTACAATTTTTGTTAAATATTCTTTCTTTTAAGTTGAAAATTCTACTCTTTGATTGAAATTTGAATTACACTATTGAAAATTCAACTATTTGGTCGAAAATTCTATTTTTTTGGTCAAATATTCCATTTTTTGGCGAAAATTCATATTTTTTTGTTGAAAAATCGACTGTTTTGTGGAAAATTTGTTTTTTTTTGGCTTGAAAATACAACTAGTTGGTAGAACATTCGATTATTGAGTAAAAATTTTAACTATTTATTAAAAAATTTAACTAGTTGGTAGAAAATTTAAATAGTTGGTAGAAAATTCA
>CAKNXH010000131.1:438847-490121 GCA_932178445.1 Andricus quercusramuli
GTGGAAAATTTGTTTTTTTTTTTGCTTGAAAATACAACTAGTTGGTAGAACATTCGATTATTGAGTAAACATTTTAACTATTTAGTAAAAAATTTAACTAGTTGGTAGAAAATTTAAATAGTTGGTGGAAAATTCAACTGTTTTGTAAAATATTCTCTTTTTTTAATGGAACATTATTGTTTTTCAATAAAAATTCAACTATTCCATTTTTGGTGAAAAAGAGATCTTTTATAATATTTTTTATTTTTAGAGATTTTTTAGAATAAAAATTCAACAATTTGGTGAAAATTTTATCTTCTCGGTAGAAAGTCAGTTTTTTTTTTTAATGCAACTGTTTGGTTGAAAATTCGTCTTTTTTGGTTGAATTCCATTTTATTTATTTTAAATTAAAATCTTATTCTGTTGAAATAGCCAGTATTATATTTTTTATTGAAAAATTTATCATTTTAGGTTGAAAATTCAATTCCTTGGTTTCTTAAAAAGTAATTGTTTGGTTTGAAGATTCAGAATTTTAGTGGAAATTAATTTTTTTCAACTGAAAATTTTACTGTTTGTATACAAATTATTTTTCTTGTTAAAATTTCATATTTTCGGGATGAAACTTCAACTGTTTTGTAGAAGATTCGTTTTTTTATTGAAAATTACTTATGTTAAATGAAATTTGTTTAGTTAAGAATGTCAACTACTTGGTTCAAGATTCACGTATTTCTTTGAGAATTCATCTTTTATAATAGAAAGTTAATCTTCTTGGTTGAAAATGATCTTTTTTTGACTGGAAAATTTTACATTTTAGATGAAATTTTCTTCTTTATTGACTGAAAATTCTTTCTAATTTAACTGTTTTTGTTTTAACATAAAAATCTTTTCTTGTTTAAAATATCAAGTATTACATTATTCCTTCTGAACTAATTTTGTTTGCTGAAAATTCGCAACTACATGTTTGAAGGTCGAGCTGCTTTCTTAATTCATAAGAAACAGTCAGATTTGACCAAACCCCTCCACCCTCACTTGAAACCGTCTTACGTTATTTTTCGATGACCCCTAAATAAATTCACAACAACAAAAACAGTCGGCAAAAAATACATTAGATAGGGGCTTAAGGGGAGGGTTCAAAACTTCCTGACCCCAAGAGAGGGGGGTTCTTAGTTTCAAATTAAAAAAAAAACATTAAAAATACGGCTGATTAAATTTGATTTCTGAAATCTCTCTCTGGATCCGCCCTTGTTCAGTGTAGATTTACTCAGCCGTTTAAGAGCTTCGATGAAGAGTAATAGAAACTACACTGGAACCTGGAATTAGAAACCTCGGATTTACTGTATTCCTAGAACTGATGTCCCCTGCATTTTCTTGATGAGAGGAGCCGCGGGGCCGAAAGGGAGGCAGTGCTCAGTCAAGCGTGACTGCATCAAGGCCACTGCAAGACGTGCTCGTAACCGTACTGAAATCCAGGTTCTAGTGTAACACTTTAGATTGCAAATACAGGTCGCACGCTGAAATAAATTTCATCTTGTGTATAACAATAATTAACACTTGCACATACCCAGAAGCGATGCTGGAAGTCATTGCGCGGATTAACATTAGATAATGTTCTTTTAGGATATGTAGTGCATTTGTATTAGAAACTGCAGAGGCAGTTGAACTGTCGATAGGTCGGAATAATTAACAAAGATAGGGGATCACTTTTGGTCAATGGACGTTTGCCTGTTACATACTTGATCGTTCATGTATTTAAGTTGAAATTAATACGTTAATACGCGTTGCAATCACGTGGCAACGAAATCATTATAGAGTTTATGATATTTATAAATTATAAAAATATATATGTATATTTGTTTGTAGCTGTAGCACAAGCTATAAAGGCCTACCCAAATGTGTAATTAAAAGCAGTTCTCTCTTGCAAAATCCTCTTATCTTTCATTCATCAAAACTGATTCGAAATTTTCGAGGTTTGAAACATAATTTTAAGATTTAGGCGAAAACTATTTTTAAAGGGTGGCCGCAGGTCAGGGAAAACCTGGAAATCAGGGAAAAGTCAGGAATTTAAAAAGAAAATGGCAAAAATCAGGGAATTTCTGTTAAAACTAAAAGTAAAGTAAAAGTAACTGTCAGGTGTTATCAGGAGTCACTTTTAGTAACTTTTTTCAAATCACTTTGTTAAGATAAAGTCACTATATTTATTTTTTTAAATAAAAATATCATATTAGTCACTTTTTTTTCAATAAATTAACTCATGGGTTAACACTATTGAATTCAGGTATATAAATATTTTTGACTTTTCTTAAATTATTTTGAAATCTTTTATGCTACTTCAAAAGATTCCAACAATTTCTAACAAATTTTAATAATTCCAAGGGATTTCGAAGGATTTTAAAGATTTTAGAGTATTTTTTAAAATTCCAAGGAATTCTTAAGAGTTTTAAAAAGTTTCAAAGGATTCTAAAGGATTCTAAATATTCTCGGTTACTTTAAAAGATTGCGAAGAATTTTCAATAATTTTTCAATAACTTTGAAGGGATTTTAAAGAATTTTAGGGAATTGTTAAAACATGAAGAATTTTCAAGATCTTTAAAAGGTTTCAAGGGATTTCAAAAGATTTCAAAGGATTTGAAATATTTTAGGGTATTTAAAAATATTCAAAGGAGTTTTTAATAGATTTCAATAATTTAAAGGGATTCCGAAAGATTTTAAAGATTTTAGGTCATTTTTTTAAATTTCATGGAATTTTCAAGAGCTTCAAAAAGTTTCAAAGGACTTAAAAAATTGTCGGTTACTTTACAAGTTAACGAAGAATTTTTAATAGATTTCAATAGCTTGAAGAGATTTCGACGAATTTTAGTGTATTTTAAAACGTAAGAAATTTCAAGATCTTTGAAAAGTTTCAAGGGATTTCAAAGGATTTGAAATATTTCAGTGTATTTTAAGAGATTTCTCCCATTTTTAACAGATTTCAAACATTTAAAGGGATTTCAAAAGATTTTAGAGTATTTTTAAAAATTCCCGAAGTTTTCAAGAGCTTTGAAAAGTTTCAAGGGATTTCAAAAAATACAAAGCATTTGAAATATTTTAAGGTATTTTAAAAGATTACGAAGAATTTTCAAATTATTTCAGTAATTTGAAGGGATTTCAAAGAATTTTAAGGTGTTTTTCAAACATGAGAAATTATCTAGAGCTTGACAAAGTTTCAAGGGATTTCAAAAGATTTCGAAGGATTTGAAATATTTAAGGGTATTTTAAAAGAGTCCAAGTCATTTTCAAGAGATTTAAAAATGTTTAAGGAATTTCTATGGATTTCAATGATTTAGGGATTTTAAAAGCTTTCAGGATATTTCAATAGATTTTCCAAAATATCAGGAAGTATCATTAGATTTAATGTAATTTTACGGCATCTTATAATATTTTAATCGATTTCAAAGATTTTATTCACAAGAATTTAAAAATTTCCTGGGATTTTAACAATTTTCAAATATTTCAAAATAAAAAAAAAAAAAAAAAAAAAAAAAAAAAAAAGGTAAATAAAAAAAAAATATAATAAATAATTAAATTAAACATTTTGTGATATTTTGAAAAATTCCAAAGATTTTTCAAGAGTTTTAAAAAATGTAAAGAGATTTAAAAAGATTTTAAAGGATTTGAAATATCTTAGAGTGTTTTAAAATATTCTAGGGCATTTTTAATAGCTTCAAGAAGTTTCAAGGGGGGATGACAAAATTGGAAGGGATTTCAAAAGCTCTCAAGGTATTTGAATACATTTTTCAAGACTTCAGGAAACATCAGATTTTATCGAATTCCACGGAATTTTAAAATGTTCTAATGGATTTCAAAGAATTTAAAAAAAAAAGATTTCAAAAAATATTCACAAGAAGTGAGGGCTTTCAGAGAGTTTCAAAGGTTTTTGTTTTTCAAATATTTTTTCGCAAACTATTTGAATTCACCGTGAATTCTTATTAATTTATCCTGAATTATTTTAAATCCATTTGAATTTTCTGGAATTTTTTTATATTCACTTTATTTCTTCTAAATTCACTCAATTCCACTCAATTCAATTGATTTTTTTTTAGTTTTTGTTTAATTAATCCTGAAGTCTTTCAAACTCACCTTGGGTTCTTAGGCATTTCAAAACATTCTATTGAATTCCTTTGAGTCTAAACTAATTTCAAGCTTACTGAATTCAATGAATTCTTTCAAATATTTTTTTTTAATACACTTGAATGTTTTTAATTCACCCTAAATTTTTATGAATTTCGTCGAATTCTTCTCATTTACCTCAAACTCCTCCTAATTCACTTCAATCTTACTTATAATAATGGCATTTATTTTGTATTAATTTTTTTCTCAATTCATTTGTATTTAACTTTAATTGTTTTGAAGTCTTATGAATTTATTCTAAATTCGTTAAAATTTGCCTAGAATTCTTATAAACTGAATCGAATTCTTGTGAATTCTTTTAGATTCAAAAGAACATTAGTCACATTATTAATGCACATTAGTCACTTTTAGGGTTAGAAATTAGTCAATTTTGGTCATTTGTTCGGTTTAAATGAGTTACTTTTTTAAAGTAAATTGCTGTATTAACCCGGAGATTAATAAATTACAAAATTTTGATTGTTTTATTCCATTTATAGAAGGTTTCATATTAAAAATGTCAGAAGATTAGAATTTTGGGTTTTAAATATTAATGGCCAGGGAGAGTGCAAAATTAAAGAAATGCCAGGGAATTTTTGAAATGATATTTTGCGGCCACCCTGAAAATTAATTCTACGATTCAGTTAAAACCCCTTTTATTAGTAAATTGCAGAATAGAGTGAAGATATCTAATCTTATCGACAATCTATAGGTCTATAATTTCTTATCATTAGCAAATTCTGATTATTTGTTATAAAATTCAAGGGATTTTAAAATCCACCAGTGCAGTTGTTCTTCTAGAATCTTCATAAGATTGATAAAATTACTGGAGTTGAAATGTTAGAATCAAAGGAAAAATAATTTTAGCATATAGTGGAGGCTTAGACATATCGTGTATTTTAAAATGGTTCATGAAGAAAGGATACGAAATAATCGCTTACGTGGTAAGTACACAATAGCTATTTTTGGAACTGATAAAAATCGAAGGTAGATTTAAAAATAGCTTTTACACATTTTTATTTGAAAAATTGGTATACTTAATTGAAGTATCCGCACAGTGGGGCAAAAAAAGTATGTGGACAAATTGATATTCATAAGCGGTTTCTTAACTGATTTTAACTTAATTTTTTGTAAATTAAATCTAATAAAATTCTGCATGAAAAATTAAAAAAAAAATTTTAAAAGACTATTGTTTTATAAGAGTACCGGTCTTTGAGAAATATTTGGATTCGAATCCGGTTGAAAGATATTCAGATATTTCAAAAATAATTTAAAACTTGAAAAGAATTCAAATTTTTTTAAACAAAATGTAGATTTTTAAAGATTTTAAAAATAATAATAATAGGATAATAATATTCTATTTTATGTGACTCCGGTGCATTAACACGTTTTTATGCGACAGCGTAGAGTATCGTAATGTACAACATTATGATACTCTACGCCGTCGTATGAAAACGCGTCATTGCACCGGTGTCAAATAAAAGATTTGTCTTGATATTCTTCGGAAAATTATTTTTTGTTTTGAAACAATAATTTTAAGAGAATATTTAAAAATATTTCAAAACAAAAACAAATTTTATGTATAAATAACAATTAAAAAATAATTCAATTGATAATCAATACTGATTTGAAGCTACTTAAAATATAATGTAACTTCTAATGAAAAAAATGTTCAGTTTGAAAAAAACGTTAATATTTCAACACTCTTTAGTGTTTCTAGTTTAAAATTACTCCAAATGATATAATTTAGGAAAGTTACAAATTTATTGATTCATCATTTCATTTACAGCGTTGAAAATTATAACGTGGATTTATTTTTTCCAAACTAAATCTAAATCTTTAAACTCTACAGTTTATCAAAGCTGAAAAAAATTATTTTGCAGTATAACTGCATTAAATTAACATTTTTTAAATAAAAAAGTGTTGATAGTTGTCATTTTATTCATTTAAATTAGTGAGCTTTTGGATAACAGAATTTTCAACTTTGATTCTAAGAGCTTAATATTCAAGAGTTGCACCTTGATTGCTTTAATTTGCAGTTCAAATTTTGATCAGTTCAAATGTGAATATTTTAGCTTTAACTGTCCGAATTTTTTATTTTATTGGCCTTGCAAAAGAGACCGAGGAAATAAGTATTATCATTTTGTTTTTCAAGTTATATAATTATAAATTTCCTAATATTCTTAAGAAAATCAAAAAAGATTTTTGAAGATTTCAGATGTGTTGAAAAACAATCTGGAAAATTTCAAAGAAATTTTTTTTCATTACCGAATTTTACAAAATATTAGGAAGAACTCGAGTCCATTTAAAAGATATTCAGGACTTTTAGAAGTTTGAAAGAAATTTAAATATATTTGATAAATTTTCAGAAATATTTTCAACTTTTAAAATATTTTTTATCTTTTAAAAACTTCTAAAATTCCTAATTATATTTCAAATATTTTAAATTTAGAAAAATCTTTCAAAATGAAAAAATTGCCTGAAAATCTCCCAGATTTTTTTGACAATTTTGGAAATCTTTTAAAATCTTCTGAACTCTTTTTAAACATCCTCTGAGAATTGATTTTTTTCAATTATTGAATTTGTTATGAACAAATCAGTGAGTAAAAACGTATTCATGATAATTGCCAGTCATTCGTCAATTTATTCACACTAAATTTGAATAATTTATATATAAACAACAACTGTTTTTAATTAAATTCATGGAAGACAATAAATAATTTGTTATTTTATAAACAAATATTATAAACGGTTCTTCACAGCAGGTATTTATGATAAATGAAGTATTTTCTGCTGGATCAGCCAAAAATTATAGGGAAATGTCACTTACTTATCAGATTTAGTCATCCAATAACAATTTATTATTGTTTAAGGAAACTTAGCTTAGATGACAATCAACAATTTTCATTGTTAAAAACAATTCTTTGAACCAATTTTGATCATCCTAGAGATAAAAAAATTGCGCTTCTTTAAGGTATTAGCAGCCTGTTATTTAGTAATGGCTCTGTGCTATCGATCGATAAAAATTGATAATTGTTTAAACAAACTAAATTAACAAATGCAGTTTTTCGGCTTTTTCTAAAGGTAAAAATTTGGGGGTTTTCAACGTAACCAACTGTTAATAACTAATTTTTAAACTTTTTTTCTAACTCTGGATAACGATCCAATATCCGTAAGAAAACCGGAATTTCTTGTTTACAAATGTATGAGAAGACAAACATTTGTCTATACAATTATAATGATAATAAGAATAGTAGATCGCTATCAAGGTTTCTAAAAAATGCATTTGTTAATTGAGTTTGATTGAACAATTATCAATTGTTATCAATCGATAGCACAGTCATTACTAAATAACAGACTGCTAAAACCATATAGAAACGCAATTACTGCGTTCTTAAAAAATGTCTAAGATTTAAAAAGTTGTTTAAACAATTGTTTTTGACAATGAAAATTTTTTATTTTCCCGTAAGCTCCTAAAGGTTTAGAAATTAGGTATTTGCTGTGATGTTGTAATGTAAATGTACATTGTAATATAACTAATAACTGTTACATACGCAATACGTAACAGTTATTAGTTCCAAATCATTTTATTCAACAAAAAATCTCGTCGGATCCTATTAGGACTCTAATATATTAGAGTCCTAATATTACAGCTGTAATATCTTGCAAAATTCTTTAAACAATGATCAAATCTATGAAATCTCCTGAAATTCTGAAAAATGCTGTACGTCCGGTTGGATACATATAATTTTTGGAGGCTTCTCCTTCGATCACTGAAGTTAAGCACCGCTTGGCTCGGCTATATGTGGATAGGGGCCGTAGTACTAGACGGGGAGTGTACTTTATCAGCTTTTAAGCTGTCTTCACTCTTTAACTCATAATATTGAGAATTCTGCTGAAATAATCCGAATTCTCTGAAAAACTCTTAAAAAATTCCTTTAAACCTATAGAAATTCCTTATAATCTTTGGAATCTTTTGATTTCTTTTGAAATCCTATGAATCCCGCAAATATTTTGAAATTCCTTGAAATATTTTATGATTTTCTATAATCTTACAAAGTTCTTTGCTATCTCATGAAATTCCTCATAATCTTTGAAAATACACTATATATTCTTTAAAATCATTTGGGATTTTTACAATCCCTCAAATGTTTTGAAATCCCGTACATTTTGAAATCTTTAATACCTTTTAAAATTCTTCGGAAAATGATACATTTGAAATCCTTTAAAATCCCATAAAATCTGGCAAAACCCCTTGAAGTCTTTCAAAATAGCTTAGAAGCTTTTAAATCCCTTAAAGTCTCTGGAAAACTCTCAAATTTCTTGTAATCTCTAGAAATCTATAGAAATTCCTTATAATCTTATGGAATCTTTTAATTTATTTTTAAACACTATGAATCCCTCAAATATTGTAAAATTCCTCGAAATCCGTTGATATCTTTTATAATTTAAAATTTTTTTGAATTTACGATAACCCTACGAAATTCTTTAAGATCTTGTTGTCTACTCAAATCCTGAGAAAAAAATATCCTTGACAATTGACTCGGAATATCTATGGAGTTTCACGAGTTTCTTATAATGTTTTTTTTTCAGTTTCTGGGGATTCAATTAATACGTTTAATTTAAAAACCCTTGAGAAATTATATTACAAGATATTCTTAAATATATTAGCACCACCGATTAATTAAATAATACTAAAAACACAACTAATTATTACTTGAATTTGTCTCTAAAGTCCATAAATTTGAATAATAGGTCAAACAAATTTTTATTTTATCTTTCACTTAAAATTTAAAGTAAAATTAATGTGAGTACAATATTAAGTTAAATTTAAACCGTTTCAAATTCCCAACTTTTCAAGTAAAAGTACTGTATTTTCAGCAACATAGATGAATTTTCAACCAAAAAGATTAATTTTCTACAAAAAAACGGATTTTCAACAAAATACATCAATTCTCAACTAAATTTTCTGATTTGCAACTAAAAAAATCAATGATCAATCATTGAATTTTCGACACACAAAAAATTGCAGCCACAGTGATGCATTTCCAACTGAAATGCTGAATCTGCAACTGGAATAGACCAATTTCGAAACAAAAAGATGAATTTTTAACATAATAATACTTAAATTTTCAACCAAAAAGATGATTTTTCAAACAAAAAGAATAACTTGCTACAAAAAAAAAAAGATTTTTCAATCAAATATATGCATTTTCAACCAAACAGTTGAATTTTAAAATAAAAAAGATCAATTTGCAACCAAAAATAGAATAGTTAAATTTTCAGTTACAAAAATTAATGTTCAACCAAAAAGACTGAAATGATTAATCTTTAACTGGAATAGTTGAATTTTCAACCAAAAAGTTGATTTTTCAAACAAGATTAATTTTCTACCAAAAAAAAAACGATTTTTCAATAAAATAGTTCATGAATTTTTAACGAAATAGATGATATTTCAACAAAAAATTTCAAACACATAGTTGAATTTTGAAATAAAAATATCAGTTTTCAACCAAAAATAGAATAGTTAAATTTTGAATTAAAAAAATGAATGTTCAACCAAAAAGGTGAATCTTTAGCTAGAATAGTTGAATTTAAAATCTAAGATATAATTTTCAGCTAAAATGGTGAATCTTTAACTGGAATAGTTGAATTTTAAACAAAATAGATGAATTTTCAAATTGAATGATGAATCTTCAACTGGAATAGTTGAATTTTCAACCAAAAAGATTAATTTTTAACTAAAATACGGAATCTTTGAATAGAATAATTAAATTTTCAACCGAGAAGATTAATTTTTACCACAAAAGAAGAATTTTCAACTAAACCAGATAGTTTTTCAAACCAAAAATTGAATAGTCAAATTTTCAGTTGAAAAATTGGTTTTAAACTTAAAAACGAATTTTCAACAAAATATCTACTTTCACAAAATAAAAATAATTGTTATTCGATGTTATTTTATATTGCAATTAAAAGAAGCTCGCTCTCGGATTAATTTCCCGACTTTAAACAAAATTCCGACATTTCCAGGTTTTTCCAGGTACATAAAGATTCCCTGACAAATCCAGGTTTTCCAGGTAGATTAAAGGTAGATTACCCTGATTAAAGATAAAAAAAATTGTCAATCCTAATAGAAAATTAAACATATAAAACTAAAAATCTTACAGAGGCTATAAATAAGGGTCGTGAGAGTGATGAAATTTCTCTCCAGAACGGAACTCTCTTTTCAATGGATGTAAAAGTAGATTTACAACCAGAAGATTCTTGAGGATTTATTTGCACTCAGGCTGTTAGACTGAAGAAATATCAGCGTTTCAAACTGCAGCTAAATTTAAAGAAAAATTGTAGACAAGGACGGATCCAGAGAAGGGCGATTGGGGCGGTCACCCACCCCCGAGATTTAATAATTTTAAAAAATTGAAAATTTGCACATCAGGTACACAAAGAACTTAAGGCCTCTTAATTTCCTTGAGAAATTTGAGCCCTCTAATTATGAGGCTTTATTGTTCTTT
Source organism: Andricus quercusramuli (assembly GCA_932178445.1). NCBI lineage: Eukaryota > Metazoa > Arthropoda > Insecta > Hymenoptera > Cynipidae > Andricus > Andricus quercusramuli. The sequence continues at coordinate 449,482 of CAKNXH010000131.1, forward strand.
TTTTTTCTTATGTAATTTTAAACCACGTACCCGCCTTTGATAGGGTCCCTAAGTTTAGACCCCTCAAGCCCCTATTAAACGTAATTTTTTCCGATTACATTTTTTTGGTGAATCAATTTAGAGGCCATTTACAAATAACGTAAGACGATTTGGGGGGAGGGGGTTAGGGCAAATCTTATTGTTTCTTATGAATTAAGAAAGTAGTTTAACTTTCAAACAAGTAGTTGTGAATTTTCAACCAAAAAAGAGGAATTCACAACAAAAATGTGATAGTTGAATTTTTGGCCAAGGGAAGATTTTCATTTAAAATCAAAAACAGTTGAATTGAGCAAAAAAATACATATTTTCAACAAAGTACTTGAGTCTATTGAGATCTATCAAGGAAAGAAACAAAATTCCATCCGATGTAGAATTTTCAACCAAGAAGATTAATTTTCTACCAAAAAATAAAATTTTTTTTAACAAAATACATACATTTCTGAGGCAAATAGTTGATATTTCTACTAAGAATTATTTCCTACCAAACTGTTGAATTTTCAAGGCAAAAAGACAAACGCTCAATACAAAACAGTTGACTTTTCAATCCAAAAAGATAAAGCTTTAATTAAAAAAATTAGTTTCTAAGCAAAAAAAAGAAAATTTCAACAAAATACATACATTTTTAACCAAATAGTTGGATTTTTCAACAAAGAATTATTTTCTACCAAAAAAATATGAATTTTCAACGAAATACTTGAATCTTCAAAAATGAAAGATTTTTTAATCGTTAAAGAAAAAAATTCATCCAAAGCGTAGAATTTTCAACCAAGAATATATATTTTTTTACAAAAAAAGACGAATGTTTAACAAAATAAACACATCTCTTATCAAATAGTTGAATTTTCAATTTAAAACATTAATTTTCAATAAAGAAATACCAATCTTTTAAAAACAATTAAGTTTTCTACCATACTATTGAATTTCCAAGACAAGACGAATTTTCTACACAAAACATGTGCATTTTGAACAAATTTTTCAACAAAGCAAAAAAAAAATTTTGAAGAAAAAAGTTTATTTTCAACCAAATATTTCAATTTTTAACCGATTAGTTGAATTTTCTACTAAACATATGAATCATCAACTAAAATTATGAATCGTCAACTAAAAAATGAATTTATAAGAAAGTAGTTTAACTTTCAACCAAGGAGTTGAATTTTCGACCTAAAAAGACGAATTTTCAATGCAAAAAATAATAGTTGGTTTTTCAACCACAAAAAGGATTTTATTTTTAAACAAAATATAAAATTTAACCAAAAAAGACGAATTTTCAACAAAATAGTTCAATCCTCAATGAAAAAATATTAATTTTCAACCAAATAGATGCATTTCTATTTTTAACTGAAAAAATTGATTTTGTACCCAAAAAGATTAATTTTCAACAAAATGTAAGTATTTTTAAGAAAAAGTATCAATTTTTTACCAAATGAATGAATTTGTAACCAAGAACGTTAATTATCTACCAACAAAGACGAATGTTATCGACCAATTAAATTTTTTTTAACCAAAAATGAATTAGTTAAATTTTCAATGAAAAACAATCATTTTTAATTTACAAAAGCGAAATAATTACAAAACAAATGAATTTTTTCGCATCTTGTTGAATTTTGAAGCCAATTTTTCTACAAAGCAGTGGAATTTTTAACCCGAGAATTCTAATTTTCCAACAAGAAACTTCATATTTAACCAAACAATCGAAGTTTTAACTAAAATTATCAATCTTTAACCAAAGAAATGAATTTTTAATTAAGTAGTTCAAATCTTAACCAAGGAGTTGAATTTTCAACTTAAAAAGATGCATTTTTAACCAAAATTTTATCCCATGTAAGACAGCATAAAAAAATCGTTGCCCGACACCCAAGCCAGATGAATGGTCCCAAATATGCATATACTTTCGGCTTTTTTTATGAATGTAAAAACTATAATTGAAAAATGTAAATACAGTTAAATTTATCGCCTCATTATACTAAATTTGAAAAGTTAATTTAAATCATTGGGGGCGTCCCCTCCCACTCCCTTTCAGATACATTCGTTGAAGAAAATTAACACCCCCCCCCCCTCCTACAATTTTCTGGAACCGCCCTTAATCTTAGAAACATTGAAAAGATTTTTCAGAGAAAAAAGAATGCATAAGATCAAACTAATCCCTTTTATTAAAATAAAATTAAAATAACTTATCTTAATTTAATTTACAAATATTAAAATGAGACGCAAAATTAAAATGTTTAAAATTAATAAATAAGAAGGGACTGTGAAGGGTGAGGTTTTTAATTAAACCTACTACAGTTAGTTTCAATTAGTTATTAATAGTTCAACCTTGGAGGTAATAATCATATTTCTGGATGTTATAATAATATATATGTATGTATAGTATGTATACGACAATATATAATTATGTATATAATATGTATTACCTTAGTAATGACAATGATTTTCACACACACACACTCTTATTTTTTCACGTACATATTTTTTCTATTGGTTTTATAACTCAGAGGAAAACTGCAAGTATGAGTTGATACAATAATAACCTATATATGCACTCTTATACACTCTCTAGCCGCTTGAGGATGACTTTTTTCCACAAAATCAACTCGCTTTTTATAACGCATTTGTATTTTACATAACATGTAAAACTGCAAATCAGGGAAGGTAAAATATACATAGGTACTTTTTACGATTAGTATAGTAACTTCATATCGACATACTTTGTCCTGTCCTCTTGTTAACTTCATAATAAATCTAATATTATCTTATTTGTATTTGTATCATGTTGTGACAATACATTTAATATAGTACGTTTATATAATTGCTAAGTAAAAGGAAAAATGCTTTAAAAAAAAATATAAATGTCAAATTTTGCAAGAGTCTGATAAAACAAAAAAAAATATAAAGTAAAAAAATGTCTTATCTTTGTAAATGAAAAAAAAACAGGGCAAAAAGTTTGAATTTCTTTGGAAATATTGTAAAAAATAAAAATCTTTACTGCAAACCAAAACGTTTAGTAATTTTCAAATCTAAAATAAAAAGTCTATTTTGAAAAAAAATAACAGAATGACTCTGAAAATCAGAAAGGATGCATATTTCGTGGACAATGTTTTCTAGAAAATTTGGATTTTCTTGAATATGCTACCACGTCCACAATGCTTGATTAGAACTTGACTAGAAGCAGGACGGATGCGAGGATATTTTGTTGAGAAAGGAAAAAAAACTGTAGCTATCAAACAAAAAAATACAACTCTTCCTTTTACTTAACAACATCGAGGGTCTGTTTATTTGTATCCATTTATTTAAAATTATTATTATTTATTTACAACCATTTTTAACGTTCGTTTAGTTAGTATAGCATAGTAATAATAATAGTGTAAGTTTTTTTGCTAAAATTCAAGTGTGCCATTGGAGATGATGTGCGCCCGTGGAACTTATATAAAAATTATTTTTGTTTTTGATACAACGGAGTGATTTTGGTGTTTTATACGCGTTTACATATGGTTATCTCGTCGTTTTTTAAACTCTAACTTAGGCTTGAGATCTCGCACCCTTAAATATTACAAACCTTATCGCATACATAGAGATGTGTTTGCATTATTATTCTTTATACATGGATTTATTTTATCTTCCGTTTAATTCCTGCCAATTACATTCTTTTCGTATATTTACATTTAACTTACACACTTGATTCTTCTTTACATTATTCTACCAAAAAAGGGGCGAAAGGGTAATTGCTTAAAATCGTACGCAATAGAAAATTGTACGCAGATTTATCCAAAAAGCAAACTTTTCAACGTGATTCCCGATTTTTAGATCAAAATAGCTTGAATTAAGCACAGGGAAGCGTCGAATTAAGAACCCTTTTCGCCCCTAATCTCAAGATTCTTTTTGCACGTTTATTGAGTTCTCATACGAGCCTGATTAGTCCTTCGAGAATCTCCAACGAGATTCTTCTCGAGAATCAAATCGAAATTGTATCATCGATGGAAGAAGGATAGAATAGCCACAAGAAGCTGATAAACTTTTAAATTAGCAATAACATTTTTGGAAAGACTTAGAAATTCTTGTTGATGAAAATACTTTCAACACTGACAATAAATATTTTTTTCTATGTGAAAATTCTAATCCCATCGTGAATTTTGGAACCTCTGACTTTCGAACAACTAACTACATGGAAGAAACACAAGAGATATTTCCAAGATTTCGATTGATTCCCGGTCACCTTCCAGTTTTACAAAAATTCTCTCAAATGCTCGAATAGTATCTGTGGTTCAAAAAATCTAAAATTAACCTAAGGGAATGCTAAACTTTCTTTAAATTTAATTACTAAGTTTCAGATCCAAAATATAAAAATTTCAAGAGAAAAATAAAATTATTCTAGAAATAAAAATAAAGAGATTATAGGCAATAAACGAAAACTTACAACCCCGAAAAGAAAAAGACCAATTTTTTTATAAAAGTAAATTTATTTTGATTTGAGCTTCAAATACTATTCGGTCAATGAAACATTCGTCCCGTTATTTATACGCTTATATATATAATTCCTTTTTTCGTATTCAAACGACTTGCAAATTGCACCTCCATCATGAACATAATCGCAGTCCTTACTAATCTTCGCTACTATAATTTTTCATTAAATTTCCAGAAACTCTCGTTTATATTTAAATATAATTTCGGCCTGAATATCTCTAATAAATAAACTACATATGGTCATATCTGATCATTTAATCAGTATTTCCTAATCCTACCAAGTCAAACTCAGCTCCATCCATTCTTCGCTATTTTCTAAATTACGTGGGCGTACACTTACAAACTTCGGTATCTCTATAATAATTATCTCTCATTTTTTCTCTGTATCTTCGTCTAAAAAAAAATCTTTCAAATTTGTATTCGTTCTAATAACGATATATTCACTGAACATTATAATTATTTCTAAAAGAAAGCCGAAACTAGATAAACTACCTAGAAATTTGTGCATTTTTTTCTTATCTTTTTCTTTTTGTAATTTTAATAAAACTCTTTAATTGTAACGATACCTTGATGAAAAAACTTTCCCGAACCGAATGAAAGGAAGGGAAATTCAGAAAAGTTGTTTTCAGCAGGGAAGACGAAGAAAATAGGAGAGTAATAATACCTATAGAAAACAAAAGGACCAGGACTTCTGAATTAAATAATTTAATAATATTAGCAATCATCGAAGCTCATATAATAACTCTTCCTCTCACGATATTACAATTACGCCTATAATTTGGAGTCGAGACTCCGAAATTACTCCCAAATGTACATCATTGCGCGAATTCATTTTGTCATAAAAGTCTTTGTACCCTTTCCAATTTCGATGCAAGCGCCTCTGTCCTCTGATTGCCGATAGTATTGCCCCTGAACGATGCGAAGAAAGTGCGCTGGCCTCGGAGACGCGTTTAGCTTCGGATGCCGAATTCTCTTCAATTCAAAGATCTTCTACAATTGAAAAATAATCTCCCATCGTGTCTTAGTTTTCGACGCATGAACTAGAAAATAGGAACATACGTCTAAATTCGTAGCCGATAGGAGGATCGAGAATTCCTTCTACCATTAAGCTTATCATTATATAATCGTAATAATTGACGACTTTTTTCAGTAGCAAATCGCGTGGTACTTCGGAACAATAAACCGAGTCGCGATTCACAGTTGCCTGACGATAAATGTCCACGATTAAGTTCACCAAACAGATTATTCACGCAGAGCGGACATGAGCCTTAGCGCGCTCAGTATTTCACTATTATTTTCATGATTACAAAGAATCGTATCTCTACTAAAAATTCCGACGTCGAAAACTAGGTCGGAAATTGGACTTAAAACAAATCGCTTTTTTTATTATTAAAAAAGGACCTTTAATTTCATAACAAGTTCATAGAAACCTGTAAACATAGTCATGAAATCTATAAACATAATCAATATAAAAATAGTTTTCTGAATAATTGGTTCATTACTTTATTGCAATATATACAGGTTTAAATATACGATTTTCTTACAATTTTGCTTATCAAAAGTGCAAATTGTTCGAAACAGAAAATTGTACGCGTTTGGTGGAAATTTGCGTTATTTTAAATCATCCACCCTTTTTCTGGTTCCTCGAAGGAACTGAGTAATATGGCCACCACCATTTAACATGTTGATTCTGGAGTTGAACATTTTTAAGCTCACAGTTATTTCTCAACGTTTTCATATAAAATAATATCGAGAAAAGTTAATTAATTAAAATAAGTACTTACAAGTGGCGTGTCGTTTTGGCACAAATTAATCACAAAAGCGTACAATTTTCTATTGCGTACAACTCCTATTTCGAAAACTTTGCACTTTTGATCATCAGAACTTTTGGCAAATTTTATATTTAAACTTGAATATATTGCAATAAAGAAATTAACAATGTAAACATTTAATTAACTGAACTTTGAGAAAATCTTGTATTTCAAGTTGAATTATGTCGAAACGTCGGAATTTTCAATATGGATTTGTAATCGAGAGTGAAGTCAACGTTGAAATGATGGATAATATAGCTAGTAATTATAGATATTATTGGCAAAAAACTATCTACTTAATGCTACCAACAATCAATGACTGAAAGTGGAAAAATATAAAACTTAACTAAATATACACAGCTCTTACACCTTCCACTGCACACGTATTCACTCTCTCTCTCTCTTTCATCATCTCGCACGCAAACGCCTCGCTCTTTTTCGCAGTGCGTTTTTGTTGTTTCGCTTCTTTCCAAATTTACATCAAGTACAAACTTATGAAAACCGGAAAATTGTAACACAATTTGTAGCAATATATCATCGAAGTATCTGTAGGTATTTAACTAATTACATGGTCACACTTGGGTGTCCGTTTGTTTAGACGCAGATTATTATTTGCGCATTTTATGACAATAATGACTGTCTTTTGTTATTCTCGAGTCGTGGAACGACAGGCTAGAATAACACTCCTCCGTTGGAATGTCCCAACTGCACCACATCACGCGAGCACTGATCCTGGGTGAACCAGTCTTACTAATTGTTTATATTTATTATTAACATCACTAGTCGTTATTATTAACAGTATATATTAACACGATTCTGTGGTATCGTCCAGCTTCTGAAACGCCTCGCCAAATCCTGTCTGGTTTCTGAGGCCCGCAGATTATGAGCAGCACATTGTAACATTATAATGAATTCTCGAAGGCAGACATCAAATCGCTTTGCATATTCATGTCGATGTGGTTCGCCATCTGAAATAACAAATGCACCTAGTTTTGGACGAGTCCCCCTGCATAAAATCGAACAGCGACATACCTGTCGCTTTCTCAAACTTTTCTAGTCTACTTACAATTTAGAGTTTGTATACAAAAGGAAAATCTGGTGGAGTCAAGAGTAAATTCAAAAGTTTGTTGTCTAGTTGTACTTATTTTTTTTCGAATTTGCGACCCCACAAGGAGGACCAAATTAGTATTTTCCGTAAGAAAGAAAGTTTCAGTCTTGGGTGGAAAGATTTCGAGGAAAATTGAAACATTTATGTCAATTTTTCATTTTTGCAAATTCACTAATCTATTGCGGAACATTGTACACATTCGAACGAAGTTTATTCAAAATTAAAAGACTAAATATTGGACAATTTTATATTTCGGATAATCGAAATTATAAAGATTGAAAAAGAAGCACTGAAATTGGTTCAGATATTAAGACTTTCAATTATTTGAATTATTATACAAGACTGAGCGATTGAAATTGTCTCATTTGCCAATTTTTCAATATGAAAATACTGAATTTTGAAAATTAATAATTAAATGATTAATTCATTCTAATTTGCAGCGTTTAAAATAGAAAATTAAACAGTTTCGAACTAAAACGTATTGTACAATCTTATAAATTTAAATTCACTTCTTTTTTAATAAAGTTAAAAATGTTTCGAGTTTATCTAAAACTAAATTTTATTTGACTCAAGTTCGAATAAAAAACTTTTCGATTTTTGAAGCCTGACATTTTAAAGCTAAAATATATCCAAATATAGAAGCCTATGAATTTTTCAACGATTAAATTCAAATACTAGAATTCAAAGTCAAATTAAAGCACGCTTGCTCATAAAATATTCTGAGTTTTAATTTTTTAGTGAAAAAATTATGCTTGAAATATCGGAAAAGTACAAATTGATCATAGATTTTAAAGCGTTCGACGTACAAATTAAAAAACTCACTTTTTTATAAAGATGGGAAACATTTGAATTTCAATACAAATAATTTTTATTTAGGCCAAGTCAAAATTTTTCCAACACTAGAGTTTAAATTCAAATTTAAGCACGATTAATATTGTGTTTCTAGTTTTACAGTAACAAAATATGATGTTTGAAACATTGGAAGATCACAGATTTTTGAGCGCTTCATGTACAAATTTACAAAAATTTTAAAATTCAGAATTACATTCGCAGCTGAAAAATGTTAATTAAATTATAATTTATACCAGAAGGAAATAACGAAACGTTGGCAAAAAACTTTCTTATGATAAAAAAGCAATTCCCATGAAATTTTAAACACAAGTTTTTTTTACGAAGTGACCACTGAACACTAAATTTTCGGGTTTACTACTTTTTATTTATTGCAAATAGAAATCCATCAACCAAAAATTACTTATTTTGTCGAGGAAGTCGCATCTAAATCACATTTTCAGCAAAATTTCTCGTTAAAATAATTATACTAGTATGTAAAAGTTGGAAAATGGAAAGCAGAGAAAAATAATTCGGTCATAATAAAACATAAAATAGGCCATACGTTTTTCTACTACACTATAATTTTTTTTTAAATTTTAATATCGAAAAATTAATGCGTTTTTTGTCCAGAAATATAATCACGAAACAAATTATTTGAACTACGTATTTTTAAAATAGTGAAGGTTTGTTTAATTAGTCAAAATTTTCCTAAAAGCAGTAATATTATATTTGATACAAACCAGAATTAGTTTTTTGATATTTTCAGTTCACAATGAATGATTTAAAAATTAACAAATATAGTAAATAATAGTCTGAAGTACCCAAAAAATATATGCAATGTAAAGATTCGATTAATTTAATTAAATCCGAGCCCAATGGTAGTTACTAGTCAATAATCAATAACAATTTTTTAAATATATTTTCATGGTAAAACCGACATCCTAGTTTTTCTCAACGAAAAATACCTTGTATAGACACAAACTTTTAAATTTATCTTCTAATTAGTTAGCAGAAGTATTTACGTGGTAGTTTGTTAAGAAGTTATTACTTTTCGAAAAACTGTATTTTATTATCTCATAGAAGACGGTGATCACAAACTTGAAAATTTAAAAACATTGCCAAGAATGAGAATGTTAATATTTTACATTTTGACATAGCAACAACTACTAAGAAAGTTCTTTAAATTTTAAAAATTTGTGGTCTCCATTTTTATTATAAATAATATTATGAAAATCATTAGGGTTAAATAATATTTTCAAACGAGCATTTACATAAATAGAGCTAGCAATATGTATACTTAAATATCTCTGCATGCGTGTATTGATAAACGAAGCATAAGAAGCTTTGCAGATCAACTATAAGAATGTTGCAAACCCAATTAAAAATTATATTCTCAAATTTGGTTGGGTATACGAAAATGTGAACTAATTTAGCAAGGTGAAATTTCGATATCAAAATAAAAATCTTCAACGAGAATACAATCCGAGATAAAGTTTGCACCATTCTTATTAATAAAGCCCTTCAATGTCATAGAAATGAAGGTAGATTACAAACTTCACAGCCCAAAATGATCTCAGAAGAGGGACAATAGGGCAATTTTTCACGAAAATAGGGGAATGAAAGGGAAATAAATTCATTAAAATAAATTTCATGTATAGATAGTAATTTATAGACATTGAATTTTTAACCAAAAAAGATTTTCTACCAAAAGAGATCAATTTTCAACAAAACGGTTGAGTTTTCAAGCTAAGAAGTCGAATTTTTTAAAAAACCGTTGACTTTGAAACCAGAAAAGATGAATTTAAAGTAAATGGTTGAATAAAACAATGAATTCTTAACCAAATAGTTGAACTTTCAAGCAAAAGAGATGAATCTTCAACAACAAGAAAATGAATGTTTAACCAAGTACTTGAAGTTTCAACCAAGTACTTAAATTTTCAAACAAAAAAGATGAATTCTCACCGAAAAATATAATAGTTGTTATTTTTTTTCAATCCAAAAGGACGAATTTCTTATCGAAAACAGTTTTAGTTTTGACCAAAAAAGAAGAATTTTATCAGAAACAATTAAATTTTCAACCAGATAGTAGAATTTTTAATCAAGAGATGAATCTTCAATCAAAAAAATTCATTTTTAGCCAAGTAATTTAACTTTCAACCAAGTAATTGAATTTTCAACCAAAAAAGGTGAATTCTCAAAGAAAAATATAATATTTGGTCTTTCAAATTTTTGACCAAAAAGATGAATTTTCTAACAAAAGAGATGAATTTTCAACAACAAAAAAAACGAATTATTAACAAAATTATTAGATTTTAAACTAAAGAGATGAATGTTTAACCAAAAGAAATACATTTTTGACGTAGTAGTTTAACTATCAACCAAGTAGTTAAATTTTCAATAAAAAAAAGGAATTCTCACCGAAAAATATAATAGTTGATATTTCAATCAAAAAAGATTTTGACCTAATATGAAAAACATTTTAATTCAACCAAATGCGACGGATTTTCAACAAAATAGTTGAAGCCTCAACCGAAATAAGATTAATTTTTAGTTACGCAGTTGCATTTTTAACAAAAAAGATGAATTTTGTAACCAAAAGAAATTTATTTCCAAGCAAAAATTCAAACAACTTTCTAGCAAAAAAGGATGAATGTTCAATCCAATAGGTCGAATTTTGTATCCAAAACAGTTGAATTAGCGATCAAGAAAGATGATTTTTTAACAAAATAGTTAAATATTTAACAATGGAATTTGAATTTTCAATCCAAACAAGCCAATTTTTATCAAAAAAGACGAATGTTCAACAAAATAGAAGAATATTCGATATAAAAAGACTATTCAACAAAATAATTAAATTTTCACCCAAACGAGATGAATTTTGAAACAAAAATATAATATGCGGTAGGTTTTTGACTAAAAAGAATGATTTGTGGTTGATTCTGAACCAATCTATTCACATTATTATGTTTTCCAAGTAGGAAAAGAATTAATTAAAAAATGAGACATTTATAAAATTGCTGATATTTAAGAACATCCTTTGTACAGTATTTAAATAAAAAAAAAAGATTTCTTTCGATAAATTTTGGTAAAAAATTTGTTGGCCTCAATTAAAAGAAAAAAAGAAGTGGAATGAATCTTGAGTTCAAGTATTTCTACTTAAAAATGTATTCAAGATCGAAATGAAATCTGCTTTCGTATGAATAATTTTATGCACCGAGATCAGAGTACGAACAAAATTCACAAAACAAAATTAGATTTCCAAAATACCTCCTTTTCGACTCATTAGAGAGAAATGCATCACAAAAAAATTTTGAACGAAAAACAGTTGGATTTTCTTATTGTGTTCTATTAATTCAGTTCGCATTTACATAAAAAAATGAGAAAAAGGGGAAGTTCCCAAAAACGGGGAAAAAGAGGAAGTAAAAAAGGGAATATAGAGGGGGAATAAGCCTGTTGGGTAGCTACGACAGCGCCACCAGCTTGGAACTACTGGTAAGAAATTTGTCTTTCAATTCAATATTAATAAGAAATTTTATAATAAATCATGAATTTTAGACCTTAGATTAATATTCTTGATTAAAATGAATTGATATTCATTGCTTTTTTTTTTAATTAACATTGCTCTAATAATTTTGAGATACCCAATAGTCCGCGTATCAGGTGCGCTGTTGTTGAGGACAAACCCAGTAAGAAGGCTTGAAATGAAAAGAATTGTGAAATTCCGATTTCAGCGACAGAATGAACATTCTTCTATCTTATTTAAAACCTGATTCTTCCACCGAACTCCAATCCGCAAGAGAGTAATACTTTTCCTACAAATTTAATTCCCTGCAGGTCCCATAGCGACAACAACGACTCTCGGAATTATTTTGTGTTCAAGAAACAGGACAAAATTTACATTTGTTTAATTCCTTACAGTACCTTCAAAAAATATCTATAATAAATTGTTTTCAATTTCGTAAAGTAGGATACATTTCAAATTTATTTAATTCCTTCCATTCATCTCAGAAAATATGTATACTGAATTGTTTCTAATTCCGCAAAGTAGAATTTTTTTTAAATTTATTTAATTCCCTCTAATACCTTCAGAATAAATCTTTCTGATATTGTTTTGAATTCCAAAATGTATCATATATTTCGAATGAATTTAATTCCCACTGATACCTTCAGAAAATATCTGTTTAAAAATATTTTAAATCCATTTTTCTTGAATATAAGTTTAAAAGTTTCAGTTTTTGTTAATCTTATGAATAAGATTTTTGGTATCTTTGAATAAATAAAAATACAAATAAATATATTATACTTTTTGAAGGTATAAGCTATAAATGAAGTGAAAAAGGTGGTTAAAATAATTAACTTTAAGGATTGCAATGATAATCACATAAATCTTTAACTGATCAAAGATTGTAAAAAATGGTTCCTGTTCAATGTATATATTTTATTGAGCAGTAAATAAATAATTAACTCGAACTTTTCAATCCCCTTCAGTACCGTTCTGTGCAATTTTCGACGTTCATTGGCAGGGATTCAATTTTATTGATCCTGACTACGGATTTTCGTATTTTTACATTCCTTTCAGTACTGTTTTGTTAAATTTTTCAAGGTGCATTGAAGGAGACTGATTTTTTCTCATACCTATTTCTCCGCCGGTTTAGGAGACGACCGGAAAAATCAGGTATTGAAGTGAATTACATTTTTTAATCCCGATTAATGCAAGCCTTCTTACTGGGAAGGGATACCCTGCAGGCGTATAGGGGGAAGAGTGTGAAGTCTGAGATTAGAGTAAAAGTTACATTTAGATTTAGAAATAAATTGACTGATTTGATTTGTTTGACTCACCGCTTCACGTCGTCGACGTTCCTGTTCCCGTTGCCTCTGGCGCGCTCTTTCTTCCGCTGTTCTTTCGTGGACAGAAGTATGGCTCGGGCTATTGCTATCATCCGTCGAAGTTCTGGCTTCTTCAGCTCTCGAGGATGTGGGAAGAACCGTATTCTGCTGGTCCACTGGAGCCTTCCTTCCCTTCTCCATACCATCTTCGTCGCCCTTATCTTTCCTCTTTTCACTCTCTTGACGCTGCCTTTCTCGTTCCGCATGCTCCTTCTGCTGTTGTTGCTTCCGTATCTCCTGCTGCTCCAACAATGCTCGTTGCTGTTGCAAGGCCAACAATTGTACAATAATTATTAATATCAGAAGGTATAACCATCATATGAATATAAGCTTACAAATACATATGGGACGTGTAGATACAAAAATATTGCAAAAGAAGTAAAATACCTTGTTTAAATTCGGCATATTTCTTTTTGTTATGGCTTGCGAGAATAAAAAAAAGGAAAATTGCTAATTTTTAATATTCTAAGAAAATAGCGGTAAAAATTAATAATCAATTTAGGAAAATAAGCATAAAGTGTAAATTGTAATTCTTCTAGTTGAATAAGCGGAAAACGTGAAAAAACCTCGCACTTGATACAATTTCCTTATAATTGCAGATTTCACAGGCAAAAATGATCTCTAACAGGGGTAGTAATAGGGAGGTTTTTTAAATGAAAATAGGAGAATAAATTCCTTTGAATAATATAACGTTGGTACCAGATTCTATGAAAAAGAAAGAACGCTCAAGAAAAATTTTCATTCTCAACCAAGAAAGATGAATTTTTAACCAAATAGCTGAATTTTAAAGTAAAAGAGACGAAGTTTTTACAAAACATCGTTGAATTTTTAACCTACAAAGATACAAGATAAATAATTGTCAACAAGAGTTGAATTTTCAACCAAGAAATAAAAAATCAACCAAATTGTTGAATATTCAATCCGAAAAAAACGAATTTTTTACAAACCAATTATATTTTCAACCCTAAAATATAAATTTTAACTAAATAGTTCAATTTTAAACTTAAAAAGTCGAATTTTCAATAAATAAATAAGAAATTTTACAAAATAGTTGAATATTCTACAAAAAGGTTCAACTTTCCAAACAAAAGGACGATTTTTCTTACAAACCAGTTATATTTTTAACTCTAAAATATGAATTTTCAACAACAAATTAAATGTGGAAACGAATACTTAATTTTTGAACCCAAGAGAACGAATTTTCAATTGAAAAAAAGAGTTTTTTACAAAATAGTTGAATTTTGAACAAAAAACATCATTCTCAACCAAACAGTTCATGTGCAACAAAATAGTTGAAATGTCAAGCAAAAGAGATGAATAATAACAAAAAATTTGAATTTTTCATATAATCGTTGAATTTTCAACCTACAAAAAGAAACAAGAAGAATAATTTTCAACAAGATTCAAATTTTCAACCAAGAAATAAAAATTCAACCAAATTGTTGAATATTCAATCTGAAAAAATGAATTTTTTACAAACCAATTATATTTCCAACCCGAAAATATGAATTTTTAACAAAAAACTTGAATTTCAAACAAATAGTTAAATTTTTAAAACAGCTAATTTTTCAACCTAAAAAGACGACTTTCCAATCTAAACATAACATTTTTTAAAAAACACTTGAATTTTGATTTGAAAAAAAATATCATCTTCAATCAAACAGTTCCATTTACAACGAAATAGTTCAAGTTTCAATCAAAAGAGACAAATTTTCAAGAAAAATTTGAATTTTTCATACAAAAATTGAATTTTCAACCTACAAAGAAACAAGGCGAATAATTGTCAACAAGATTTAATTTTTAAGCTAAAAAGACGAATTTTCAATTTAAAAAATAAGAATTTTTACAAAATAGTTGAGTATTCTACAAAAATGTTTAATTTTCAAAACAAAAAGACGATTTTTTACAAAACAGTTATATTGTTAACACTGAAATATGAATTTTCAATAAAAAAGTTCATTTTCAACCAAACAGCTAATTTTTCAACCTAAAAATACGACTTTCTAATCTAAAAATAAAATTTTTTACAAAACAGTTGAATTTCGATAAAAAAATATCATTTTCAATCAAACAGTTCCATTTACAACGAAATAGTTCAAGTTTCAAGCAAACGAGATAAATTTTTAACAACAAATTTGAATGATTTATAAAATAGTTGAATTTTCAACCTACAAAGAAACAAGACGAATAATTGTCAACAAGATTTAAATTTTCAACCAAAAAATAAAAATGCAACCAAATTGTTGAATATTCAATCCGAAAAAACGATTTTTTTACAAACCAGTTATACTTTTAACCCTAAAGTATGATTTTCAACAAAAAAAAAAAAACTTGAATATATTCTACAAAAATGTTCAACTTTCAAAACGAAAAGACGATTTTTTCATAAAACACTTATATTTTAATCGTGAAATATGAATTTTCAACAAAAAAGTTAATTTTCAACAAACAGCTAATTTTTCAACCTAAAAAGACGACTTTCCAATCTAAACATAACATTTTTTAAAAAACACTTGAATTTTTATTTAAAAAAAATATCATTTTCAATCAAACAGTTCCATTTACAACGAAATAGTTCAAGTTTCAAGCAAAAGAGACAAATTTTCAAAAAAAATTTGAATTTTTCATACAAAAATTGAATTTTCAACCTACAAAGAAACAAGGCGAATAATTGTCAACAAGATTTAAATTTTCAACTAAGAAATGAAAATGCAACCAAATTGTTGAATATTCAATCCGACCAAACGAATTTTTTACAAACCAGTTATACTTTCAACCCTAAAATATGATTTTTCAACAAAAAAAAACCTGAATTTCAACCAACAGTTAAATTTTCAACCTAAAAAGACGAACTTTTAATTAAAAAAATAAGAACTTTTGCAAAATAGTTGAATATTCTACAAAAATGTTCAACTTTCAAAACGAAAAGACGATTTTTTTATAAAACACTTATATTTTAACCGTAAAATATGAATTTTCAACAAAAAAGTTCATTTTCAACAAACAGCTAATTTTTCAACCTAAAAATACGACTTTCCCATCTGAAAATAAAATTTTTTACAAAACAGTTGAATTACGATTACAAAAAAAAAATCATTTTCAATCAAACAGTTCCATTTACAACGAAATAGTTCAAGTTTCAAGCAAACGAGACAAATTTTTAACAAAAAATTTGAATGATTCATTAGATAGTTGAATTTTCAACCTACGAAGAAACAAAAAAGACAAATTATTGTCAACAACAGCTAAATTTTCAACCAAGAAACAAAAAAAAATTCAACTAAATCGTTCCATTTTCAAACAAAAAAAATGCATTTTTCACAAAACAGTTGAATTTTCAATAAAAAAAAATACTTGTTCAACAAAACAGTTGAATTTTAGACCAAAAAAGATTACTTTTTAACAAAGTAGTTGTCTTTTCAACAAAATAATGAAATTTTTAACAAAAATAGATGAATTCTGAACGAAAAATATAATAGTAGACTTTTTAATTGAATATAATTAAAGTTTCTTGAAAATAGAGAAAAAAAGGAAAATTATTTTTTAAGGATGTGGGGAAAATGTGAAGTCTGTAATTACATATTTGAGACAACTAAATTGAAAATTAAATAAAATAAATTTAATTTAATTTAAGTAAATTAAATTCTTGATTGACTTTGTTAGTTTTCTTAATGCGAGGTCCTTTCAACTTAGGTGGTTTTTGGTAATTATTATTCATAGAGAAGCTGGTCAATGTTGATAGTTACCCTATCCTGCTTTTCTTTGGCCTTGCTTTTAAATAACTGGAAGGAATCCTTTACAAGTTTCGAACTGTTTCCTGCAGTAGATTGTGGACTCGACGACTGTGCCAATGACGACCATGAGCTCTTCATGTCCACAGACTACAAATAAAGTAAATTAAGTATATAAATTTTAGAACAAGATTACGTGGCCATTTAGGATAATCGGCACACTGATTGGCTACTTGAGGAATTTTTCCAGTTTACAAATCTGTAGAAAGCGTTAAAAGTTGTGCATAATTTATATTCAAAGAAATTAACAATAATGTCAGAAAAACACTATGATTGACCACGAAGAAATAGTGATTAGCACAGGCCAATGATTATATGATTGGCCAATGAAATTTATTGATATACTGTTACTGGCCACCTCGTTGGACACATCAGGTTTTAGATTACTGATTTTGAAAGCACAGTGATTAGCCTCTAAATCATATAATGTTTGGCCGGGGCCAAAAACTATTTTTGACATGACTTCAATTCATATATACACAGGGTGTCTACTCAAATCCTGGAAAAAAATTCCCTGACAATTCCAGGTTTTTTCCAGGTATCCCAAGCTTTTTCCAGGTATAATTTTTCACAGCATGTAGCCATTCAAATATTTCGTATATTTTAAAACAATCGACTCGGATATGTATACAGTTTTGCGAATCTATTATAAATAATGTTTTTTTTTCAGTTTCTAGGAATTCAATTAATATTACAAGATATTCTTAAATATTGTAATACGAACGAATAATTAAACAATTAAAATAATAATACTAAAAACATAATTAATCACTTCTTCAATTTTTCTCTTAAAGTCCATGAATTTGAATAATAATTCAAACAAATTTTTATTTTATATACTTATACTTAAAATGCGGAGCATATTTTGGCAAAATTAATGTAGGCACTATGTATAAATCAATTTGAATCATTTAAATTCTTAACTTTTCAAGTACAAATTTGGATTTTCAAAAAGATAGATGAATTTTTAACCAAATATTTGAATTTTCAACCAAAAAGATTAATTTTTTACCAAAATATACGATTTTTCAAAACAATACATTAATTCTCAATTAAAAAATTGAATTTTCAACTGAAAAAGATCAATTTTCAAACAAATAGCTGAATTTTGAACAAAAAATATCAGTTTTCAACCAAAATGAAAAAGTTAAATTTTCAGTTAAAAAAATGAATTTTCCAGAAAACAAACAGATTTATTTTTAAAACAAATTAAATTTAATTTTTAACCAAGAAGTTTTATTTTCAAGGAAAACGATGAATTTTCAACTAAAATGATGGATATTTAGCTGGAATATGTTACTTTAATTTTAAACCAAGAAAATTAATTTTCTACCACAAAGACGATTTTTCAACAAAATACATGAATTTTCAACTGAAATGATTAGTCTTTAACTGAAATAGTTGATTTTTTAAACAAAAAGATGAAAAAATTAATTTACAACAAAAACAAATCTAATTTTCAACAAAATTGTTACATTTTCAAACAAAGTGATGAATCTTCAACTGGAATAGTTGAATTTTAAACCAAAAAGATTATTTTTCTACCAAAAAGGCGATTTAAACAAAAAATACATTAATTCTCAATTAAGCAGTTGAATTTTCAACTAAAAAAGATCAATTTTCAAACAAATAGCTGAATATTGAACTAAAAAAGATCAGTTTTCAACCAAAAATGAAATAGTTAAATTTTCATTTAAAAAAAATTAATTTTCCACACACAACAAATTTATTTTAAAAACAAATTCAATTTAACTCTCAACCAAGTAGTTTTATTTTTAAGAAAAAAGATAAATTTTCAACTAAAATGATGAATACCTAGCTGGAATATTTGAATTTTAAACCAAGAAAATGAATTTTCTACCACAAAAACGATTTTTCAACCAAATACATTAATTTTCACCGGAAATGATCAATCTTTAACTGCAATAATTGATTTTTGAACCAAAAAGAAGAATTTTCAACCAAGAAGATTATTTTGAATAAATAAGACGAATTTTCAATAAAATACATGAATTTTCAATTAAAAAGATAAATTTTCAATCAACAATTGAATAGTTGAACTTTCACTCAAAAAATGAATGTTTAACATTAAATTACAAACAACAAGATTAATTTTCAATCCATAAGATTAATTTCTACTAAAAAAGTGAAAATTTTTTTAACAAATAATAAAAAAATAATAATAGAATAAAAAAAATAAAAACAGTAAAAAAGATAATTTTTCAACTAAATATTGAATAGTAAAATTTTCAATAAAAACAATAATTTTGAACGAGAAAAAAACAAATTTTCAACAAAAGAGTAACTCTCAACCAAGTAATTAAATCTTCTTTCGGAAAATATGAACCTGGAACGAAAAATGTGGCAGCTGATATTTCAAACAGAAAAGATGACAATTTTCAATAAAAAATAATGGAATTCAACCAAAAAGATCGAATTTCCAACCAAATAGATGAATATAGTAATAGACAGCTATACTTTTACAAATGAAGAATCATTTTCATACAATTCAATACTGTAATTTTTAAAAAGGTATTCAACCTCTTAAAAATTTCCCTGACTTTAAAAAAAATTCCCTGACATTTCCAGGTTTTTCCAGGTATATAAAAATTCCCTGACAATTCCAGGTTTTCCAGGTTTTCCAGGTAGGGTAGACACCCTGTATACATAGTCCATAAAAGTATAAACAACTTCGAATGAATTTTTGCAAAGATATTAGTCATTTGCTTTTCGGATCTTGTGAACAATCATTATGTTTCCATTTTATTCACGATGCCAATTTCAATAAAAATCCAAATGTTTTCAGTAAAATCTATCTTGAATATTAAAAAAATAATAATTTTCAACAAGCAGACACTCCAAACCTCAACAGCACAATTTATTAGTAATGTTATTTCTGAGTATTCTTTCAATATCAGCATATTTAAACGAGGTGGCCAATAATCGAGATGTGGCCAACCATTGTACCAGTTACCCCAGATAAGAAAATTTATAGAAGAAAATTACCTTATTTTTGAATGCCGTCGCAAAATGAGATGCGGTGTTCTTAGAATCAGGTGGAGTCATTTTCTTTTCAGGCATCATTTGAGAATTCGAGTGGTTGGGCATCCCCGGTAAACCTAAAGCGCTTATTTCTGAAAAAAAAGCTCCCACTAGAGCACCAGTATCACAGTTGTAATTAGTAAGCAGTTAGCACGGTGATTGCTACAAATACAGTAAAATGTGCAAAAGCAAGCAAAGCATTTTTGTTATTAAAAAACAGTATATTATTTCCATAAAAAAATTGTTGCAAAAAAAAAATATTTTTTCTGCCTAAAGCGTTATAAACGGAATAAAACAATTAGATTTCGGATTGAAATTAGAATTTTTTATTTATCTTAACCAAAAACGATGACATTAATACCAAAAAAGTTGAATTTTCAACAAAATACAGTTGAATTTTCGACGAAAAAATATGGCTTTAATAAAATACTTGAATTCTAAACAAAATAGTTAAATTTTCAGTAAAATAGTTTAATTTTTAACCAAATTGTTGAATTTTCATTCCACAAAAATGAATTTCCAACTAAATGGTCGAATTTACAAACAAAAAAGATTATTCAAACCAAACTACGAATTTTCTGTGAAAAAAGACGAATTTAAAAAAAAACAGTTGAATTTCCTACCAAAAAGATGTATTTTTAATAAAATACTTGAATTCCCAACAAAATAGTAGAATTTGTTACCAAACAGACGAATTTTCAACCAAGAAGACTACTTTTCAACAAAATACATGAATTTGTAAACAAATAGTTGATTTTTTAAATGAAAACTTAATTTTTCATCTGTCAAATACAAATTTTAAACCAAAAATAGAAAAGCCAAATTTTCTGCAAGAAAAATTAATTTTCAACAAAAAAAGGGATTTTTAACAAATTAGTAAAATTTGCAACGAAAAAGATGAATTTTTAACTACAATGATGAATTGTTGAACGTTCAAGCTAAAACAAGACTTTTCTGTAGAAAAAAAGTTTAATTTTCAACACGCAAATATGAATTTCAACAAAATAGTTAAATTATCTAGCAAAGAGATGAACCTACAATAAAAAAAAAAACTTTTTCGGAAAAATGTTGGTTATCTAGTTCTGTACTGTCACTCTTCATTTTTTTCGAAAATTCCCCGTTCCAACTGAAAATTGTTCTTAGCCAGAATTATTCTTCATTATACTTTTTTGTGAATCCAGGTAAGACTCACAATTTCAATTCTTTTGGGAAATTCCCTGAACCAACCGAAAATTATCACTCTTTTCTGAAACTCCCTATTCAAAGTCAGAACTATAATAATTCCTTTCAAAAATTCCTTGTTCCAAGTCAGAATTATAATTTCTTTTGAAAATTAATAATTTTAAGTCAAAATCGTAACTCTTTTGAAAAATTCACTGTTCTAAATCAGAATTATAATTATTCTTTCAAAATTTTCCTGTTCCATGTCAAAATTGTAATCCTTTTGGAAAATTCACTGGACCAACTTTAAATTATCATTCCTTTCAAAAATTCCCTGTTCAAATTCAAAATTATAAGTAATTCCTTTCACATATTCCCTGTTACAAATCAGAATTATAATTCTTTTCGAAAATTTCTTATTCAAACTCAAAATCATCATTCTTTTTAAAAATTCCCTGTTCAAAGTCAGAACTATAATAATTCCATTGGAAAATTCTATGTTACAAATCAGAATTATAATTCTTTAAAAAAATGCACCGTTCCGAGTTAATATTGTAATTCTTTTGAAAAATTCACTGTTCAAATTAAAAACTATAATAATTCCTTTCAAATATTCCCTGTTACAAATCAGAATTATAATTCTTTCCGAAAATTTCTTATTCAAACTCAAAATCATCATACTTTTTAAAAATTCCCTGTTCAAAGTCAGAACTATAATAATTCCATTCGAAAATTCTCTGTTACAAATCAGAATTATAATTCTTTAAAAAAATTCACCGTTCCGAGTTAATATTGTAATTCTTTTGAAAAATTCACTGTTCCAAGACAGAATTATAATTCTTTTCGAAAAATTCCCCGTTTCAAGTCAAAATTGTAATTCTTTTGGAAAAGTCACTATTCCAAGACAGAATTATAATTATTTTTCAAAAATTCTCTGTTCCAAGTCAAAAATGTATTTTCTTTTGAATAATAAATCTTTTGGAAAATTCCTTGTTCCAGATCTGAACTATAATTTTTTATTAGAAAATTCTTTGATCCAATTCACAATTACATATAATTGCTGCGGAAAATTGCCTGTTCCATCTACAAATTATCATTCTTTTCGAGAATTCCCTGTTCCAAATAAGAATTATAATTCTTTTGGAAAATGCACTGTTCCAAGTCAGAATAATAATCCTTGTGAAAAATCCCTTCTTTCAGATCTAAATTACAATTTTTTTACACAAATTCTCGGACCCAATTCACAATAAAAAGCAACAAGATAAACAGATAAAGCACAGATAAAACGACTTCAAGTAATTCAAAAAAGGCCAATCAGGTTTTCAACAACAATGATTACTAGATTTTTGAGATATCGTTCACCACTTTTTTTAGACAGGATTATCGACAATAAAGACCTTTTTCATTCTTCGTTCTGTGATTGAACAAAGCGAGAGTAATAAAATACAAAAACACTTTTAATATTAATTTTTAGTATAATCGAATGAAAAATCCCCGTCACTGAATCAAATTCTCGGCCTCTTCCCGGTTTCCCGATCAAATAGGGGAAACAACCCTACAGTAGATAATGATTTACAGTAGATAATCCTAATTAACTGGAAAACTGACAACAAATGTTCATTACTTTTGTTAGTATGACGTTTCAGCAAGGATACTATATCTTCTGACGAAGTTTTATTGAAATTTTGTAATTAATTAATGCGTGAGAGCAAAAAATTTATTTTTCACCTGAAAAAAAGATCACCTCTTCTTTATTCACACTTTTTAACTTAACGAAACATTTTCATGACATGTTTATACATTAGAATCAAAGTTTAAAGTTTAATGAACAATATTTATAAATACAAAGTGTTTTTTCTTCAATATTTATAAATATTTAAGGACATTTTATTGGATATTACATTTTCCAACAGTAGATAACCAACAGTAGATAATCGGAAAATTACACAAATGTCTCTGTCAAAATTGGCAGCTCTGCGACTGTCTCGCAGTTGTTTTAAATTAAAGGTTGTGTTTGTTTATTTTGATTCGTGAAGTTTTTAAATTCAAATTATTTCAAATAATAAACTAAGAAAACAGTGTAAATTATTATTTATTAAAAAGCTCATAAATTTTAATTGTGTTTCAAAGAGCCTTTCGGAAAAGATATACTTTCTTGGATTAAGGTACGTAAAAAAGCTGCACTTTTCTGTCATCGCAAGTCAGGTTAAATTATATGAAGATTAAGCATCTCGTACCAATCACGCCAACCTTACGAAATAACAGAGATAAAAAATGTCAATAATTTAAACTTTTGCGTTTTTTGTAAAATAATCATAGTTTCAACTATTATTTACTCAATACATTGATTTTAATTGTAAGTATACTGATGATAAATTACAATTATTCAGAATTCAGTTTTCTAACTTGCCCAGGAGCAATACCAGAAACGATTATCTATTGATGGACAAAGGTGTCAAAATCGTACCCTTGACCTGGTCTAATAAAAATGTTTAATACAGCTAATTAATTAACTTCGTGATATTTTTTTCTATAAGAATACTTAATTGAATATGTAAGCTTTATTTAACAATGATCATCTTTCTTTATTCTTGGAAACTGATGCAGTTAAATGCTGTTGATTTTTTCCTATCTACTGTAGGGTGGTTTCCCCTACACACCCTGTGAAACAGTTTTTCAAGGACATCCATGAAACACAAAAAGCGAAGCAAAAAGTGAGAGCGTTACAATTCTGAAATGAAAACTCACCATCCATTTTTTGTGGCATCTGTGCTTGACTCATCGGCAAAGACCTTTCTTCTTTTCTAGCCGATAACTGTGGAATCTGCATAGGCATCGAAACAAGTGGAACTCCAGGATCAAAAATTGAGGCCATTCCTGATAAGTTCATGCTACCCAAGTTAAAACCGGGTATGCCATTGTTGTTTAACATATTAGGAGGGGAATTTTCCCTTTTTGCGTTAGAGAATCCATTGGAATGCTGTTGCGATATCGTCATCGTATGAGAATTCTGAAGGCTGGCGGTCGTATTGATAAGACTTTCGAGTTGACTGTGCATCGACATATGCGCCAATCCTTGCTGCAGATTCATATTTATATTGGCCATGTTAATTTGTCCCATATTCAGATTAGAAGCCACGCTTGTCGACATCATGTTCACGGCAGGCTTTACATCTGACAGAAGATTCAGACTGGAATTGTTGTTCGCTGAATGCGATGTCTGGATCATAGGAATATGAGATTCCTTTTTCGACGTCGATAAAGCATGATCTAAACTTGTTTGCGTGGTCGTCACAGACGCTATTCGAGGAATATAAAAAAATGTGTTAGAAATATCGATACAAAGGGATAGTTGCAATAACAAAAATCAAAGATTATATTTCAATTTGGAAATCAAGTTCTAATTGAAGGTTAAAAATGGTTAAAGTTCTAATTGAATTACATTAATTAATAATTATGTTCTAATTAATTCTGAATATAAACAAGTATTCTTTTCGATAACGAATGCCTAGTATTTTTGAAGCGGCAACACAAAAGATTGCAAAAACAAAGATTGCTCCAACTGTAGAGTCTTTTCAATTGAAAAATAATATTGAAGAATCCTTGAATTCGAATTATTACTAATGAGCAAACAATAAATACAAATTTTTATTCAGAGACTTCTAGAATTCAAAATGGCATTTTTTGAATGAAATTCTTGAACATTCAAAAACATGTATATTTTGATTCACTTATACCTACCCATTTTTCCATGGGATAAATATTATGTGAAAATTGTAACAAGCAGACCGATTATTTACGATTATTTTTAAAATTACTGATGTTACAAAAAAAATGTAGCTTTAAGTGATTGCTCTAGAAAAGTTGAACTATTTATATTTTTTCTGGAGTGAAATGTTATGTTAATTCATAGATTTAACTTCCTGGTATAACATTTTTTGAAACGCAAACTTTCAGATCGTGAATTCGCTATTTTAAAGCAGGACCTTAAATCCTTTTTTACTATTGTTACAAAAAACTACGATTAAAAGAAAAAATATTTCAAAATATTAGTTTTATGAACAAAATTGTCAAATAAAACTGATATATTTTTAAGAGACTTTTGGCTAGAATTTTGAGAAATGTTTTTGTTATGCAAGATCAATCCTTTGAAAACAGCAGCCAAATATTACTTTTTTAAAGATAATTTTTCTCAAAAATACAAAATTAGTGGGTTAAAAAATCAAAATTATATTTATTTCGGTTATAAAACATTTATAAAAAATGTCATTTTGGACTGAAGAATTGCCTTTGAATGTACAAAATGATAATTTTTACATGGTTAAATTTAATTGTTTTCCTGAAAAACAAATACCCAAATCAGTGGTTAAATAGGACAAATATTAAATTTGAAAGCAATTATATCAAATTTGATATGGCATCAACAAAGAAAATTAACCGCAGTAATAAAACACCATTTCTAAATTTGAATTTCTTTGAATCTTTAAAAATGTGATCCTTATAAAGTATTTAAATTTGCAGACTTTTAAAATCGAATATTTTGAAAAATTTTAGCTTTGAGGTACTCACAGCTAACAATTTAATATTGAAATTGATCAAATTGATTCTTTAATTAAAAACTATACATTTTAAAATGTGTAAAGTGATGAATTGAACAATTAAAAATAAGGAATCAGAACATCTGGATTTTAAAAGTTTAAGCCTTTAAAACTAGAGGCGATTGTAGAAAGATTTGCCCTAAACTGAAGAACTGTTTAACTGAAAGTTGTTTGGAAATGAGTTTTTGTTTTTGATTACAGTTCTTTTTCGAAATAAATTAAATTTAAATATTCAGTGGGGAGATTATATTGACCCTCGATGGAAATATATTAAATTTAAAAACAAATTAAAATAATCGATCAAAACCTTTTTGAAAAAATATATTTTTCTGTTTAATTAGTTTTTAATGACAACATTTGCGAAAATATCATTATAACTATGTTTTTAAATTCCTTTTTGAGTGTAATTGACGTTTATGAAACTCGAAAGTTCAAATTGAAATTATTATTTACCAATTATTTGCTTATAAAGTAGAATTTGTCAATATTAGACCCTTAAATTCATATGCTTCTTGTAGTTGCGTAATTAAGAATAAATTTCCCTAATTGTGCAAGAAATCATACATTTAATAGTATTTAATATATTTAATATTAAATAATAAATTTAATGATTTTAGACAATTTTTTAACTTAATCGGTAATCTTCACTATAAGGATATGAATTGTAAGGCCCAATATTGATCAATTTCGACATTATATGAGACTAACTGGCATTTTGTTATTTTGTTGTTGTTAAAAAACGATTAAACAAAAAAAAAGATCAAATTTTTTAAAGAAGGGCTCCAATGATTATTTTTAATTTGGTCTTCAATTGTTTGTAGGACGTCAAAGAACTGTAAACAAAAACTAAACACCATTTGCAGAATTTTAAAAACTTCCAA
Source organism: Andricus quercusramuli (assembly GCA_932178445.1). NCBI lineage: Eukaryota > Metazoa > Arthropoda > Insecta > Hymenoptera > Cynipidae > Andricus > Andricus quercusramuli. Next base: position 476,089 of record CAKNXH010000131.1, read on the forward strand.
CTTCAGTTATCTGAACATTCCCTTATTAATTTACATACATGTGCTGGTATTGAAAATTAAATTTTTTGAAAAAAATTAAAAATGGCGGCTGTTAATCTTACAAAAAAATTATTAATTTCCCCATTTTCAAGCAAAGTCTCTCAAGCTTAACAAGAGGAGTATATTTATTTTCAGAAACTATGCATTAGTGATTCACAGCCGAAAATTTTGAAAAAAATCCAATATGGCAGCTGGTTAGAATTTAAGAAAGATAATTAATTTCACCATTTTTCAACGAAGCCTCTCAAACATGGCAAGTTAAACAAATTTATTTTCGGAAACTGTCCAGTAGTCACTGACAAATATAAGTTGAACTGAAAATTTTAGTTGAAACCGCAATCTTTGATTTTTTTCAATTTTTACCATCACGCATTACTGCACAGTTTATGAAAATAAATTGTCTATTCTTGGCAAACTTGAGAGGTTCCCTTGGAAAAAGGAGAAATTAAACATTCTTTTTTTTTAATTTGACCAGCCGCCATGTTGGAGTTTTTCAAAATTTCGGATATCACTGATTATTGAATTGCCTCTGCAAATAAATTTGCAAATTTTTGTAATCTAAACAGTCGCCCTATTTTTGATTTTTTCAACATTTTTATTTTGTAATGTCAACATTTGCTTTGTCGCTATTAACAAGATTACTTTTACTACTTTTAGCAGGTCTGAAAGAAAGTGGGTTTTGGTATCGCTGAATTCGAATCTGCAGACGCAATTAAAAATTAAAATGGTCACTGTATAAGTGCGTAAAGTCGGGTATTTTCATTTTTCAAGAGCAAAAATGAACTTTACAACTGCACAATTTTATATGAATCAATTTGTGGAAAGAACAATTCAAAATGGCCCTTCTAATACGGCCACTCAAAACATAAAAAAGTTTTTAAATTTGTATAAAAATAAGTAATGATTACTAAAATTTGTACAAGAAGGTTTTTTTGGTTGCTGATTAGGCATCTAAAGTTATTTTTTCAAAATTAAAAAAGCCGATCCAATATGCCGGACCAAAAGCCTGAAGAGTTTATAAATGATGATAACATTCAATTCACGTGAGTTTTTTTTTGGTCGCTAATTATATATACAATGGTTTTTTGGGTCGCTGATTATGAATCTGGTCATATTTTCAAAATTCAAACTAGCCGATCCATTATGGCGCACGCAACGAAGGAAAATTTTATAAATTTTTATAAAGTTCATTACCAGGAGGTTTATTAGGTTGCTGATTATGAAATAACACCAGATTTTCAAAATTCACAATGGCCGACCCAACAAAGTTTTCCCCTAAAACCAGCATTTCTCTCATTCGCCACTTCCAATTTGACAATTTGACTTCAGATTATTATAAGCTTTTGTTCGCCATATTTGACCGGTCATTTTTAATTTTGAAATTCTGTTTTCAGATTCGCAATCAGCGACCCAAAATGCTTTTGTATACATACTTTATTAAGCATTACTAATTTTTATAAACATTGAACAAAATTTTATCTTTTGAGCAACCACATTGTATAAGCCATTTGCATTTTTTTCTCAAAATGTGACTTCAGGTTCGTAATCAGCGACCCAAAAAGCTCCCGGGAACTGAATATTATAAACAATAATAATTTTTTCAAGGATTCTGTCCGATATGTTGGATCGTTAACGTTATATTTTGAAAAAAGACTGTAGATACGTAATCAGCGAGCGAAAAACCTTTTGTTTACAAACTTTACTCATTCTAATAAACATTAAAAAACTTTCTTTATCTTTTGAGCGGCCATATTGGATCGCCCATTTATAATTTTTGACTTTGAAAAATTGGTTCACCCAAATTTGAACGTTTCTAATAGAGTTGCCATTTAAATATTCAAAATTACGGCTACAGATTCATTTTTTGCTCTAATTTGAAGAATAAATAAATTAATTTGTGAATGTTAAAAATAATATAATTTTAAGCAATTTTAAGTTGAAAACATTAAAAATTTAACGATTACTTTTTTTGTAATGAACACTTTTTATACTAGAAGTTAAATTATTTTTATTTGAAGTCGTTTTGAGTTAATAATTGCTCAACTGTTATTTATACATCAAAATTCAACATTTTCACTTACAAATTAAAAATTGAACAATTCAAATTGTAACATTGAACAGTTTTTAAAATATGATTTATAAATGCTCATTTTTGAATGATCTGTCAAATATTTCTTAATATTAAAAAGTGTTTTTTTTCGAATTAAAAAATTTCAAATTGACTGGGTTAAAAATCAAATATTTTAGGCTGAAAAATATTTAAATAGGATTTGAAATTAAATAAAAGCATTTAATTATGAATCTATTAATTTGAAGTTATTTTTAAATTGAAAATAGTTTATCAAATTTTTAATCAGACGATTACATTTGTTTCATTACTAAGGCTCTGGAATTGAAATTGTTCAATTTTGAACGTTAAAATCTCTATATTGTCTATTTTTGAACAAATTCAGAACTGTCCTATGTAAAACTTGATCAATTTAAAACGTTTTTTATCGAAAATTTTCAATTTCAAACGCTTTTAGTTTGTCAGAGAAGTGATCAGAGTTGAGATAACGATTGAGTTAAAAATTGAAATTTTAAACATTTTAATTTGAGTTTTCAACAATTGAAAATTGAAGAAAAATAAAAATATGATTTTGAACTGTTAAAAATGTTCTATTTACATAATTTTCCATGAGAATTTATTAAATTAACATTTCAATCCGTAAAAAAGGTTTCTGGAAAAAGTTGAGATTTTCGTAATCGAGAAGGAAATTTATGCGACTTTAAAAAAATCCAAACTCTGATCACTTCTTTGTACATCTTTAAAACTGCATTTTAAAATTCTTTAAATTGAAAACGTACGCTTGACAATGAAGACCCAAAATGGAAAATTTTGTAAATAAAAGATTTTAGAATTACGCATTGTAAACTGAATGATTTCGTAATTGAAAAAGTTAACAAGTAAACTTGACATTAAAATAAAGTTGAAATCAAATTTATTTTAAATTGCATTATATCACGTAATTAAATAGATTTTCCTTCTCAACACTGGTGAAATTCCCGGTCAAAAAATAAATTCACTCTCACTTCCAGTCTCAAAAAATTCATATGTAAAATTAAATAACTGCTTTTTTACTTGTAAAAAGTAATAAGATTAAAGATACATTTTTTACCAAAAAGGGCGAATTTTCAACAACGTATATGAATTTCCAAGTAAAGAAGATAAACCTTCAACCAAAAAAATAAAGTAATTAAATTTACAGTCAAAAAAATGTCAACCAGGGACGACTTCTCAACAAAATAGTTAAATTTTCCCTTAAAGTTTTTACCAAAATACACCAATTTTCAAGCAAAAAAGGTAAATTATCAACCAAAAATTGAATAGTTTAATTTCGGGTTAAAAGATAATAATTTTTAACAAATAATTATGGAATATTCAACTGAATTAGTTAAATTGTCAACAAAATACATGGATTTTCATCCAAATAGTTGAATTTTCCACTAAAAAAACGATCAATTTTCAATAACATAGTTCAATTTTTCATGTAGAAAAGAAGAACTCTCAACCAAATATGGAATAGTTAAATTTTTAGTTAAAAAAATTAATTTAAAACAAATTATTGATATTTTAACCAAAAAATGTACTTTTAAATCAAAAACAGTTGTATAGAAAGAAAAAAGAGATCTACTAGAGTTGCCATTTAAATATTCAAAATTGCGGCTACAGATTCATTTTTTGCTCTAATTTGAAGAATAAATCAATTAATTTGTGAATGTTGAAAATTATGTAATTTTAAGCAATTTTAAGTTGAAAATATTAAAAATTGAACGATTACTTTTTTTTTGTAATGAACTCTTTTTAAACTAGAAGTTAAATTATTTTTATTTGAAGTCGTTTTGAATTAACAATTGCTCGACTGTTATTGATATATCAAAATTCAACATTTTCACTTTCAAATTAAAAATGGACCAATTAAAATTGTAACATTGAACAGTTTTTAGTATGTGATTTATAATTGCTCATTTTTAAATGAACTGTCAAATATTTATAAATATTAAAAAATTGTTGATTCGGAAAACAATGACCCCTAATGGATGATTTAAAATTTGAATTGATCTCCAGGCTTAAAAAATTAAAACCAATTTTAAAAGAGTAACTAATAATGAAAAGAGTACTACCTAGAGCAGATAAATGCTGCAAAAGGTCTGCAGGTTGGTTCAGAGCGACTGGATCCGATTGAACGGTGGGAGTGTTTTGATTTGAAAAGGTATTTACAGGGGTCTGAGGTTGAGGAACTGAAGTCTGGATAGGCATCGTACTTGTGTTTGAATGTGTGTTGTTTGAAGTGACAGTTGGGGTAGGTGTAGGGACAGATAAGGAAGGAGTCGTGTTTGTGACAGCTGGAGGGGCAGCAGTTGGTTTTTTAATCGGGGCAGCTGTGGCCACAGCAACTGGACGAGAAGGCTGAGCTGGCATCGACGAGTGACTCGCTATTGTCAATCCTTGTCCAATTGTCACAGCTGCTATCGAAACTGATTGGGCTGCACCTAAGAAATCTTCTTTTCAGTATTCACTAACCGCTTACTTATTTTCTTTGAAAAACTTTTTACTTAAAAGAAAAAAGGTTTTTGTAACAGGACTCCAAGAAAATATGGAATAAAATAGACAACTTTCGTAAATTAAATTTTCATTTTGATGAATTAAACAAATTTTAACTCTTAAGAAGAATTTGCAAAAAAAAATGGAACTTAATCTAAAGAACAAAGGCTATAGCTTCCATTAATATAATACTTTTTTTCAGGAAATACTTTTCAAGAAATGAATAAAAAAAAGGAGCAAGATTGGAAGACCTGTTACAAAATGTTTACGATAAATTCTTGGCTACGTTTGGTCTGTTAAATAATTCACCTAATAAAAACTATAATTTGAATAAACTAAAAATTTCCTGATGGACTGATGAAATTAAAGAAGATAAACATGCGAGATAAGAATTTAATTAAAATTTGAATTAGCAAGAGCTATGAATCGAAAATAAACATAGTAAAATTTTAAAAGTCGATAGCCATTTTTTTTAAATTTCTTTTGATGTAATATAAATTGGTGCTAAGAATGGAAGACGGCTGTAAAAATGGGGGAAACAAAACAGAAAATAAAATCAAAGCCGTTTCCCTGAAAAAAGAAAGTTTCATGTTAAAAAAATAAAAGGTAGAATTAATAAAGACTTGACTCTAAGGGTAGTTTCAAAAAAATGTATTTAACAAATTCAAGATACAGCAGTATTCGAGCATTCAAATGTAAAATACAAAATTCTTCTACAACACATATTTGAATATGTATCTTATTTAAATACAAGTGTATAAGATACTCCCAACCCCTCGTATTTGTTATATAATATTGTGAGTTTGATTTTTCAAATCTTGATCCTGTCAAAAAGTGCCTTTTTCTAGCCGGGTGACCAAGCATAACCAGGAATTGATTGTAAAAATAATTATATACACGAAACAAAAAACGAGTTTCCACTTCCGCTACTAAACTCAATATTTAAAGGAAACTATCATGAGCTCGGGAGAAGAAGTTAATATATTAGTGTCCGCAAAAATTAAATATTAATTTCTAATATTTTGATCATTCTAGACTCTAGCGTTTGAAATTATTGGTATAAAAATTCAATCTAGTTTTTGGTCCTTATCCAACATTCATACTGGTAAAAATTTGTATTCGACGACACAATTACAAATTGTAATCTATCTCTAGTGTCTAACCAAGTTTTATTTTCAAAACTTCGGTGACAAAATGATCGTTAAATGTTTCTTTTAATTAAGCATTTTCTACCACAAAAGTATCGACTGCCTACTGCTAAAAAATCACTTTTTCGGAAATTTCACTAACACTTTTGAGGTGAAATAATTGATAGACCAATAAATAATATAAATTCTAATGATTCTGACTTCAGAGAGCTCAGAATGTTTTATAATGAGATTAAAAGTCAGCTAATTAAAAATAAATCTGAACTAAATCAATTAAAATATCTCGACTTAGAAGTATAAACAAGTTATTTTTATAACGCTGTAGTTACTAAATTCCGATTAAAACCAGTTTATGTATAAGTCATAAATGTTAAAAGTTTGACTCAGAAATTTGTTAAGTACTTAATTTAATAATAAATACAACCCTGCTTTTCATTTTTTAATTAAACAGCGAAAATATTTCAAAATTTTATGTACTTTCGAGTATTATGCTGTTTCAAACAAATATTTACAACACACATAAATATATATATAAATAATTCTTAAGCCATTTTATAACAAAAATATTTTCTGTGTTACAAAAAATTCCTAAGGATAAGGATGTTACACTGATTGTGAAGTTTTAATTTTAATCCACAGCTCACATCTGAAACTACCCGCACTGGAATCATCTATGTTATATTTAATTTTTCATTAACAATGAAGAAATAAAATTGACTATTAAGAAGGATGATCTTTCAAATGATGAATTCTTCAATCTGAATCGAAACTTTAAGAGAAAAACCAACATTTTCGATGGTTGCAATCAATCTATCAATTTTCTCAATAAAAAATTAATCAGATTCTTATTCTACATCCTAATTCACTTTTTTTAAATCGCCATAAACGCCTGTTACACAATGTACTTTAGCGAATCTAATTTAGTGAAATTTTGCAGTCGATACGAATAAAATATTTACAAAAAATGACTGTACATTACAAAACTACTTCGATATCTTAAGTTTAATCTAGCGCTAGATTTGAAAATTAAAGGACGATCATTTTTCTTTCGATGCTGACTTTACCACTGTTTTTCGATGCTAGGTTTCGAAACTGCGCAGAAATTCAGATCTTTAGAAGAATCTTGTAACATTAGGAGTTTTTAAAACTTAAAAAGATATTCCTTTCAATACAAAATGAGAACTAAATAAAAAATCTTTATAAAGCTTCAAGCTTAATCAAATCTGTAAAACCAAATTTAATTATTTTAATGTTTCTCAAAAGTTTTTTTAATAGTGAAAATTCACTAAAATTATATAAAATCACGATTTTAAAGTTTGTGTATACAATTTTCTGATATTTACAGAAAAAATTTTCATATCGAATAAAGGCTGGCAGTCCAGAACTAGAAAACCAACATTTTTTTATCGAAAATGGGTTCACTGAATACAAATTCTTCAAAAATCAAACAAACATTGTGGTAAAAAGATTTTTTCAAATATCATTCTAAAATGTTTTGAAAATAAAATGCTGCTTAAAATTTAAACGCTGTAATAACTTTTTCAGCCATTTTATGATTTTTTCAGATTTTTAGCAAAAAAAAATGTCGTTCTATGATACCGCAAACTTCAATTTTGATTTTCTCGGAACAGAAAAAATCTTTTGGATCAAACATTTTTTATCTCATTTTTATTCTTTTTTGAAACTAAAAATTGAATTTTTTGTTTTAATCCATAACCGAACCTTCTCCAGTTTTTAGTTAGTGTCACTTTGATTTCGATTTTAGATAATGTTTTTTTTTTTCTCTTTTGGAAAATTCCCATTTTGTTAGTTATCTAGTTCTGTACTGTAACATTTCAAATATGAAAGTGAGCGTTTTGAACAATTATAGATATTTTGGGACACTTTCTATTAAAAATACCTTTCAGGAAACTAATAAAGCGAAATCTTTTACTTGTTAGAAAATACTTTTCTGATTTGGTTTAATGAAATACTGGATCCTTTTGACGATTTAAAATCGACTTTAGTGGAAACATGAAGTAAATTTCAATAAAATATTTACCTATCAATAAGCACACATCACAAATAGTTTTAAACAATAATTGTTAATATTTCTTCAAAAGTTTGAAATTTTAAACTTCAAAGAAAAGAATTTATCGTTTGATACTGATTTTATCAGAAACGAAAAAACGATTTTGAACTGCAGCTTTAAATTCACAAAACCTTTAATCTTGGTCAAATCTTTAGAAACGAAGTCAAGTATTTCGATGATTTTTTCATCCATCTTTAAAATTAAAGAAATAATTTCCCCATAGTCCAAAAAATGTGCTAAGACTCAGTAAAATATGAATAATGAACTCTACGCTCGTCAGACACCTCTTCCTTAACTCCCTATCGATTTTCTTCTTCCGAGCCCTGGAAATGTCTAGAAATTATTTCGTACCTTGTTCAGCTGGAATATTATTTGCCTGTGTGATTGCTGGTTTTGCCGTTGGTCCCGTGGAATTCGCCACTGGTTGATTATTCATCAGAAGACCGCCGGTATGATTTAAATTAGAGGCCTACAAATTTCCAACATTAACTAACAAGTACCTTTTCCACAAACTACCTACTTTGATGCTATTTTAAGAAGTATTCTTTTAAAAACCGGTGTTTTCGGCAATCGAGAAGAATGATCTCGAAAGCAAAAATATCTACAAAATCAACCTAACAATCTAGCTAGATCGCTTTCTTACCGATGGAACAACAGTCGAGGCGTTCGTAGTTGGCGGTCCTGAGCTCGGCGTGGCCTTTTTAGATTTCTTTCGTGGTGGACGAGTTGTGGCATTTCCTGTAATTTAACGTAATTTGCGTCTAGTGGATTGTGCAAGCAAAAAAATTTTCGTACACGAGGCACATTTAGAGTGGAGCTAGTGAAATGTCGACGGTGCAGAGGATACCAGCCATAAATCTCTTAATTGTTCTATATCAAAATCTTTCTAACAACTAAATCTTGATCATCTAAATAAATGTTGATCATTTTCAAGTCTTTCTTTTCTCTAAATCTGTCTGAACCCAAAATATTTATTGTAGCCCAATCAAACAACAGTCGGCACATATTTTCTAATAGATTTTATTCATATACTTATATTATAATTGTATCACTGTGTACAACAATGTTAATTTAAATATCTCAATTGTATGCCTTTTTTTGTGGACTTTCATTTCACGTTTTTTTTATATTAAAAAATCTTAATGCGCAGAACAATTCTCTCATTCTACATAAAGTCAATCATATTTCATTCGTCTCAAATAATAGCGTATATGCTAATAAACATCCACACACGTACATACACATACCCACAGGCAAACACGTCTCGGTGAAGCTGATTCGTCCACACATCCTTAGATGTGTGAATGCTCAGCAAGCCGTCTTTCCATTCTCTACCCTTCTTTTCATCCTTTTAAAGGTATTCTAAAGATAATAATGATAAGAATAATAAACCGCGATGAGGGTCGTGATGATGATGATGATGATGATGATTACAAAACGTTGACTACAAAACCATCAAACTGCAATTTTTTTTTTCTCGTACAATGGAGTAAATATAATGTTATGTTAAATTTAATTAAGGTAAATAAAAGTTGCGTAATAGTACATTATGGATTCAACTTAAACTTGAGTGAGACCTAAATGTAAATCCGAGTCGCAGTTAGCACAGTATTGAGATCGGTGGCAAGAACCTCCTGCTCGGTGTCTAATTCTCTACAAATTCTACAAGTGGATCATGGAAATTGGCTTCCAATGTAACTAGAAAATTAGCGAGAGGTTCGTGGAAGAATTGAAAATTCGGCGGACATATTATCAGGGATTCGTATAAAAACAGCGAGAAGGAGTTCCAGCATATCTTAACTTATATAATATAGCGAGCTGGACCACCAAGTGAGCCAACCCCGACTCCAAATATGCACTCGGAGAGTTTCTCTACCCTCTACTGCTGATGCGAATAATGCAATTAAAAAAGTTTTGCGTTTAACGTTTTCCTCTCCTCTTTTTTTTCCTCACGAGTATAACTTATCGCTAGAATTAATATTTTATGATATATTAGTCTTCACTATGTACAAAATGCATATGCAGCGGTACTGTCGGTACTTAGCGTGAATTCGCACAAAACAGATGGAACGCGTACGAACGTGGACAGAAGATATTGGGTGAGTATAAATAAGGAAGTATGTATAATATATATATTTATATATATAATATATATAATATTTATAATTTTTCATATATAATAAAATATTTAGGTCGTTAGATCTGTTTTGCGATCGATCGGCGGATGACGATCTACGAGGAAGATTCGAGTTTCGGTCACAGTCGAGTGAAAGAAAGAGTGTCAGAAGAACTTAAAAGAATTCAAATTTTACGCGAGAGCTCTTGTAGAGGGGGCTAATTTTGGAAGGCAGAGTAGTATTATAAAATGCCCTATCCTCGCGTTACAAGCTAAGCGGTGATTATATCTTACTCGAGATGCATTGCAATGTTGTCTATCTAATTCAATTTGTTTCTCAGTGTTCTAGCTAATTGTTTCCATGGTTCGTCATAACTTTCAGTGCTCCAAATTCACCATGAAAACGATCAATTTCCCGACGTACGGAAATCATCGACAGCCTTTTCAAATCTACCTTCGGGGCTCGACAGCAAATCATTTTCCTACGGTAATTCTGCGAGTTGGAACCACCGCCAATGCCAACTAACGTCTTAAGTACGCTGCTGAGTAATGACTAACGACGATTTCTCTACTCGTTAGATCACCACCCTCGATACACCTCGCTCGCAAAATACATGACAAATCGAACGATGCCAATCGAGCAAGCACCCCTTAGTTGCATCGTTTACGTCCGTAACTTCTTATGTATATACTTCTGCTATATATATGAGCTAAATTTACATGATATCTCAACAAAAACCACTATCATGGAGCAGACATTTACAGATAGATAGAAATATAAAAACAAAATATCCCTAAAATTAATCGTTTTTTAAACTCGTATAAAAGGCTTCTAAATAATTATGCGTTTTTAATAGGACGGGTTAAACAAAAGTCGTAGCTAATTCAGCAAGGCGAATTTCACACGTGCCCTGGATTATTCTCTCGCTTGATCGTCGATCGGAACACACAATATCGAGGAGAGAAGTCAATTTCACCGACGCAGTAAAACGGTCGCTCAAAGCTTAGCGGAGTGCAAACAATGTGTTTGGAGGCCAGTGCGCCTTGTTAACAAATCGGAAAAACTGACAATGTAAAAAGCTACTCCCTTGCATCTCTCTTTTTCTTTTTTTTTCTTTCTTTCTTTCTTTCTTTATTTCTTTCTTGCTCCGTCAATCTCTATTGCTCTTTCTCTCTCGTCCTCTACCTTCAAAAGTACCAGGGTCAAAAACGTTAAAAATATCAACTACTACTATCAGAAAGGTTTTTTTTTTTTTTTTTCGGAGTAGCTCAAGAGGGTTTTTATTGTTTCTTATTTGGATCGGCAGTGACACTTGACGACCGAATAATTGACAAACTGGCCCGAGAACTTGCAATGCGCTGTTTCAAAAATCCAGCCACCAATACACATTGTCTGCATTTCTTTTCCCGTAATATGATTTACAATACTATTGTCATTGCCTGGTATGTACTTGAGCGAAGGTAAACTTCACTCGACGTGGTCGGTGGTGTCCACGCGCAACATTTCCACAATCAGTGAGGAAAAGTTTTGCCCCGTCCAGACGATGGAGCCGGAGGCACACACAGTTAAAAAAAAACTTGGGGTGTTTAAAACGACACCACTCGTTTCTAATTAAAATCTCTGAGAAATGATACGATGTGAATGAACTAATGGGAGTAAGCTTGACACTTTCTGACACAATCTATGCTCTGCTCTTTAACCATAGGTTTTAACCGAAATAAAACATGAACTTGTAAACTATGCTAATTGGGATAATGCAGGACATTATAGAGTTATAGTTTAACTTCCAAGGCGTCTGTCTTTGACACCGCAGTCATTTTTTAGTTGCAGTCGACATCTGGTTTCATGGCACTCTACTATTACATGCTGGACTGCAGTGAGAAAGGCTAAAACCTCGAGTAAAGGGTCCAAGTTGATTTTCGAGCAACAGAACGTACCGTCAACACCAACAGAGCAAGAGAAAAGAACTGACTAATTGTCTTTAATTTGCGAATAATCATTCTTCAAATAAGCTGGCATGGTATATGGTATCCTCAAAACACAGTCTGCACTCCACTAGCTCACCTTATTCTTACCATTACGTTTTATGTTCCATTATCATTAGTATTACTGTTATTATTATTAATTATTAAATTAAAGAAAAGAATCTTAAGCCATGTCGAGTCTCGAAGGATGTGTTTCTCATCGAGACTCGACACTATTTACAGATGCATTAACGTAACGCAGTAATTTCATCATATCAATAACGCCGTCCTAATAAATATAATAAAGAAATATTTAGTAGCTTTGGGAGATATTTGCGATGAATTTGTGCAGTCAGAGTGGTCAAATTCCACTTAAAAACTTTGTCTTGAAATCTTGAGTGTAAACCTTGTCTCTAAATCTTGTATTCAAATCGAGGGGTTGATTACTCTTGAAATCTGATGCGCAAGTCTCCGTGAAATCTTTTCAAATCTCTTGAAATCTTTTAGTATTATTATTATTATTATTATTATTACTATTTTAAAGTATTACCAAAATGGTGAATCTATCCACGTGTCCAAAATTCTATTTAAAAATGTATTTGTATAGCTTCAATCATAATTATTGACAAATATATAAAACTATTTCTTAAACTATGATTGAAATAAGAATTTTGTCCAGTGGATTAAGATATCCTGTCTTATAAATTTAAACTGCAAAATACCATAATTATAATAAAAAACTAAATATTTTAGAAAACTAAATATAATATTAAGAATTTCATGTTCTAATATAAATATAATTTGAAACTAGTACGCCTTGACAGTGTTACGTATACCTTACACATTTCACAGAAAATATGTCACATCTGTTTCATATTTTTGTGATGGTCTAAATAACTTGAGTCTTTTGAAATTTCTAAAAATCTGGTGTACACTCAAAAGCCGAGTGGCCAACCCCTCGCTTGTCTCTAAATCTAATTTGTTAATTGGACTTTGCGCGTGTATCATTATTGATAATGCACTGATCTTCGCATTTCTCCAATTTGAGTGAGCAAAGCAAGTACGTTTAAATTCAAAGAAGTCACCAAACCAAGACACACGAAAGCATTCGCTTAAACTTAGTCAAATCGAAATGAACCAAAAAGATCCAACATTACACATAGAATATTATGCAAAATGTTAAGATACTAGAGGCTTTGCACATTTTCATAAGGAAACTTGAGTAGTCGCGTTTTCAAAAGTTACTTCTGCCGAGAACCCGGAAATCATGGTGTGGTGGACTTCTCAAAAGTCACAAGTTAAATGTGATGTATTTAGTTTCTCTACAAAGACATTATTTTGCGAACGAAAACTGAAAGCCTCACTCTCGAGAATAGAAAAATAATCGTCTTACGCAAACAGTCGAAAACGAACTCTGTACAGTAGCTAATGGAAAAGACGCGCTTCATTGAATGTTCCTCAACGTGAAATGTAAACAAGACGCGATCAATAGCTTTATTTTTATTATTATTATACTCTACTGAGACATTCGCATTTCAAAGTGCATGCCAAACGTGTACAAATTGTATTGTCTGTACAGAACTTCGGACGAAAACGCGAAGTGAAATCTGTGCTTCGTGGAATCAATGACACACCTGGTACGTGAGAACCAGTTGAAAAAATTAATTGTGAAAGAAAATTCTACGCAAAAACAATTGATACCGAAAATCCGTTGACTCTCGATTCACAACAATCGCAAATAATCCCTTAATTTCGGGTCGTAGGACAAAAACCATTGGGTTTTAATTTCATATAATGACGACCACTTAATAACAAGAGGTCGTTTTGTTCCCGAATTAGGGTATTATAGTGGCAACAGATGAGGTTCATATCTAACCTGCTTCGCTGTCGCTCGAATCACTGGAACTCGAAGAGAGAGAACTGCTGCTGGAATCACTGTCGCTGCTACTACTGCTTGATGCCGATAGTCGAGAAGGTCCACTAGCGCCACCGGTTCCCACTACATCCACTGATTTACTACTGTCTTCTGAAATCATTAATAAATTCTAAATTAGCATTTTTCATTCCTCATTGTTTGTAGAAACAGGTTCAGAGATCTTTCGTTTCATC
>CAKNXH010000132.1:0-31243 GCA_932178445.1 Andricus quercusramuli
AATTGCAATAGGAGCATTTTGTGGTGGTTTTCCAAATTTTATCGTTGAATTCTTGTTTTATTTTCAGGAATTCTATATATTGACTTGATTATTGGACATTAAATGGGATTTTGAATTTGATTTTAGTCTGATTTAAAATTCTTGAATTTTAAGATTTTAAAGTTAATGTTGTTAACATAGTAATTACACAGGTAATCTAAATTTATATAATTAATTACTGATAATACAGGCTGACAAAATTTATACCCAAAGACCCCGAAGTATTTTGGTATCCTAAAAATGAATCCGTTGCCTACATTTTTCTTATGCATCAGGTATTTGAGGTATCCTGTGCAAAAATTGGTATTTTTAGCCATATATGAGGCAATATAACATGATCAGCAATTTTTTTTCTCTAAAAAATGCTAGCGCCATCGTTCCGTACTCCCTTTCATCTTTCATTTCCATTTTCGATTATTCCGAACCGATTTTTTTCCCGAGAAATCGCATATTAACCATTTAATTTCCACAATGAAAAACTAGCAAAGAAGGCGAAGAGAAATTGAAATGGTTAATGTGTGATATCTTGGAGAAAAAAAATCAATTTGAGATGATTAGAAATGTAAATGAAAGGTGAAAAGAAGTACTAAACGACGGCGTTATCACTTTTTATGGGGAAAAATTGCTGTTCGCGTTATATTGCGTTATATCTCAAAAACCTGACGTATAGAAAAAATTTTGATAACGGATTCGGTTTTAGGTACCAAAATCCTTGGGAGTCACATGCTGCGGTCTTTGGGTAAAAAAAAGATGTAGTTTTTCTCGGTCTGTGTAATTGACATCATAAAGTCATAATAATTAAGGGTTACAATAAATATTTCGTAAATAAATTGAAAAACCGCTTTCCGAGAAAAACTTATTTGAAGTTTGAGAGTCTCATAAGCTCAGGTGATTTATATTTTGTCTTTAAATATAAAATGTACCCACTTCCGGTTATTTCGGGTTCATAAAAGTATAATTTTACCAAAAAGAGCACGTATTGAAGTACGATTTCCTGTCGAAAATCCAAAACCTATATTTTAGAATCTGGATAAAAATACGCGATTATCTCCTAACTATACGATCGATAAAATGGGCCCTCCTTGCGGAAATTTACAATTTACATATATTCTGAAATAACAACAGTTGCTTCCTTGCGCGGAATTTTCACTGCGGCTTATTAAATCACAAACTTCACACTTTTTCCCCCACTTTCCTCTTTTTTCCCCTGTTTTCAAGAAAATTCTCCTCCCTCGCTTTTTCGCTTAAATGAGAACCGAATTAGCAGAACCCTATAAGAAAATTGAACTTTTTTTGCTCGAAAGTTAATTCTTTTTAATTGAAAAGTCTACTATTATATTTTGTTTTCAGAATTCCTCCTTTGGTCGGAAATTCTGCTATTTGGTGAAAATTTCATTGTTTCGTTGAAAATTCAAGTATTTCGTTAAAAAGTCATCTTTTTTGGTAAAAACTTAAACAATTTTAGATTCGAAAATTATAAATTAGACAATTTGCAATTAATAGTGCTTGAAATAAAATAAATGATGAATATGCGTGATGTAAATAATGATAAATTCATCTTAAAAAAATGTGTATATATTTATTATTTTCCTACCTTCAAAACATTATATATCCAAAGTTTAGAATTTTTTACGCCGTGTGACGAACATTTAATGAGCGCTGGATATCCTAAAATTGGAATTCCTTGAGGATCCAAAAATAGTTTATAAGGTTAGAGAACCTCGAAGTAATTTTTGTAAACTAGGCTTGTGGTCTTCTCAACAAACATGCGTAAAGACAGTACCTATACAGTTTAGCCTTCGACAAAATTAGCTTTTCCTTCTGTGAAATTCTTTCGTAATTCATGAAAAATTAATTATCTGCCTTGAAAAAATCAGTTACATAAAGAAGGTTGAAAACCTTCATTACCTATCTGTAAAATTTTAAAACAGTTAATTTTATTTCGTTCTATTTCAATTATATATGATTTTATTAACCTACTTTCCACACGGTGGTAACTGAAAAACAGAGTATTCAAACTTTTTTCGCGGAATATTATTCTGTCATAATATGCACGTACTATGTATACCGAGCTGTACACAAAACTGCGAAATATACAAAGGTTTATGTATTCGTTTAGTGCAAAGCTGGCAAAGATTACTGAAAATTCTGTTCACTGCACTTTTTTTGCAGAATCTTCTTCTCGGATAATACACAAATATTTTCCACATGAGGCAAAAAAATGGTGAAAGCGTTTTCTTCAAAAATCTAATTTTAAAATTTAAATTGAATTGAAAAACTTTAAACTAATAATTTTAATTATTATATGTATATTGTTATTATTAGCTGATGAAATTATGTTATACTTGCTAAATAAGAGTGTTAAATATGAATCACTATTCGAGTGAAGTGAAATTAGTCTCTTTTTATAGAATTTTTTAAACATGGGGGTTGGTGTGGGGTGGGTATCAGTTGCGCTAAGGGTATGAAACTTTTTTTGTGACTTTTCACGTTAGATTCTTTTTACAGATTTTTTTTCACCTCAGGGGCAAATTTGGGATGGATTCCACATCCGCTAGAGGGATTAAAGTTGTTATGGATACTTTTGGCATAAAACTCTGCCATTCTCAACTTAATCATTACGACTTTTTAAATTAGTGTCTTTTTAAAGCATTTTTTCAATTCAAAGGATTGATTTGATGTAGGTTCCACATGCGTTTCATGATTTATGTAAAAAAACTTTTATCCAATTTCTGTGAAAAAATATAAATAAATTTTAAATGCAAGAGCTAAAAATATTCCTGCAGCTTTTGTTGGAAATTTTTTTGAATATAATATAATTTTAAAAATCTGCCCGCTGGGCAGGCATATTCTCATTTTTTATTTTTATTGTTATTTTTTACGATTGAAACAAAAACTAGGCTTGCATAGTTCGACGGGAAAATTAAATTTTTTAGTTTTTACAACATTTTTAACGAATAAAACAAAAAATAGACTTGTTACTAAAAAATTGTCTCAAGAAAATTTGTAGATTTTTTCGAGATGAACAATTTGTCTTATTCGTTCACATTTCCCCTATCTTACATACCTTGACTGGAAAATGAATTTTTTTATTTTTAATAACATGCTGGCATCTCCCACATTCAAAACGTTTTTCGGGGGTTCATATACCTGAAAAAATTGCTTTTGATACGATTTGCACAATTAAATTTAAAAAATGGCACTGACTAGTATTATGGTTATGGATTGTTTTGTGAAACCAACTGGTCAAGTGTAGCGTTAGGGCTATTGTTTCAGAATTTTTTTTGACGTCAGTCCTGAAAGTGTTTTTAAAATACGGTAACGCTACACGGAAAAGAATTTTTAGTTCAAGCAGAAAAATACCGTGAAATCTAATCAATAGAACTAAAATATAATTGAAGGAGGTAATTTTTATTTTTTAAACAGCCAACTGAAACCTTGATTCAAATATTTGCATATCTATATTTGAATTAGCCGTGTGACGACATGAGTGGAATAATTATGCAATTGCTAAACCGTCAAATGACCCCATAGTGACCTTACCGTTCACTGGCCCCACTAGGGCATATTTATATCTTTTCTCATATTGCCGCACACGGCTTCTAATTTGTAATTTTTAACACACGAATAAATACAAATAAATTAATATAAATGTGTAAAAATATTTTTAAAAAAAGTGTTGAGTTATTTGTGAAATGGTGAATAAATGTGAAAAAGGATAAAAATATGCCCTATGCGGGCTCAGTAAACGGAACGCTCAGTATGTGGTCACTTTACGGTCACGCAATTGCGTAACCGTTCCGTTCACGAGGTATGCTGCGAAAGAAATTCGAAAAAATGTATTCAATTTTAATCAAATTTTCAACGAAATTAGAAAAGTTTCAAAACAAGTTCTGCTAATAATTCCACTTATATTAATTTCAAATAGACCCTTATAATCTCCTTAATTGTTAGGTTAACTATTAAATCAATTGTAAACTTAAAACCTCTTCAAAAATTAAATTTATTTCATTAAGGCTATATTCGAAGTTCCATAATTCTGAATTAAGCTACATATAATAGTCAAGGATAAATATCGCTGATTTAGCTATACATTTTTTCCGCACTGAAAAAAATCGTCTTTTAAGTAAATACAGCTATATTGCCTAAATATCAAGCTGTTTTAGCCCATTTTTTCTATCTAAAAAATTTCTAGATAGCAACATTTAGCTAAATTAGCTATATATTTATAGGTAAGACAGATATACTTTCTTAGAAGATGAAATCCAGCTATTTGCTTAGATGGAACAGCTAAACCATTTTTTCAGTGCATGTAGACAGTTTGTAAATGTGACTATCTGAAAGCAACATCAGTTAGAGGGTTGAAATCTTGTTAAATGTAGCAAGCTCTTTGAAGCAAGGATGAAAGTTAACTTTTTCTTTATATTCTCGACATCATACCCCACATGGTATGCAAAGGGGTTTGTTTACCGAGGGTAGATATACTATCATCACACCCTATATTAATGGAAAGAGAAGCATGCTCTTTTGTAGGATGTGGGATTTGAACCAAAGATATTTTGTTTGAACGTCAAACAAATGTTTAGTAAGTGACACCTCTTCTTTGTCTCATCGAGTTCATCCATCATCACTGACCAGGATTCTCAAACGTGGGTGGTTATTTAACGGATAATGTACTCAGAATATCGTTGGGTTCATACTTCATAGAATGTAAATTTTCATTCTCTTCTAATAAGGAGTGGCTATTTCAAATTTAAAGCTTTATTTTATTGCTGTAAATATATTAGGATTTTAATGATGATTTTGAATTCTTGAAAGGTATTCATGTTTTGTATAAGCTTAACTTTTGCAATTTATCGACGCTTTCAAGTTTAAAATTTACATATATAACTCATACACATTATGAGGCCTTCAAATCTGACATTTTGTACCTTTAAAGAATTACAAATATAAGATTTCTTGCATTTTTGTAGGATTCTTCTATTTTTTTAGAATTCTCACATTTTTTATTTTGTAAAAACTAAAAACCTTCCCAGTTTCTACTGTAATTTATCCTATGTAGTTGATTACCCTGATAATTAATTTTGTTTGCAGATGGGCCTAGTAAGAATGAGAGCAGTTGGTCAAGAATTCCGTGTTTCAAAAAACGGACGACCAACACTGGAAACGGAAATGCAACCTTGATTTCCCATATGGGACCACCACAATGTCCTCATTCCGTTATGAGTAGCACACGAAGTTCTGTCAGCAGCTCGCCTGTAAGTCCCTGCCCAACGCCTATGCCCTTTTTGGTAACATCGGCCTCTGTTAGGTAAGATTCTAATTTTAGCAATATTATTTTATTTCAATGAAAACTATACATTATTTCATTTGGCTCCATAGGAGTAAGTGTGACAACGGGGTTAGTCCGATAAAGCGAAAATTTGTAAAGAAAAACAAATTAGTTATTAACTCTTTTCATTAAAACATAAAGATCATATCTCTTATTATTTATAAAAAATGTTGCTGTTATTAGTTATTGCTTTTATCACTTATTTTCAATAATAATAATAATTTTAATGAAAGTCTTTTGATTTAAATTTTTCCTGCAAGTTTTTTATTAAAAAAGGGGATGATTGAAAATAGAAAGTCCAAATATAATTTTAGTAAAGTTTGAAACAATCTTCTCAAAAATTTGAATTATTATTAATCAAAGTATAACTTTGTAATTTCGTTGTATTAACCCCTATCGACCCTAAACAAATAATTAATTAGTTAGATAGGGATGTCATACAAGTTTCAAAAGATTTTAGAAGAGTTCGAAAAAAATTTAAATATTGCATATATATAATTTATTTAAATTATGATTAACCTCTGAAATAATAAACCTTTTTGATTGTTCAATTTATTTTTAAGTATAATGTGCACTGAAAAACTAGATTTTTTCAAAACAACATAAATTTTTTACAGATATTTAAGCAGCCAATATATATTTGTATCCCAACAATATTTTGGTTCTTTCAAAAAACTTTTTTTGATTTAACAAATTTGGTTCGATTCATGAAAAATCAATCATTTGTTACATTAACAAAATTTTTTTCGAAATAACTTTTTTCTAGATCTTTTAAGAGAACTTAGTCGTTTAACGAAATTCGTAAAATGATTATGCCGTATAGTGAATTGACACCTACATAGATATTAGGATGATTAAAAAAAAATGAGTTTCGAAAATAAATACGCACACTAGCCTAAGCAAATTGTACCAAAAAAATTTCATCGGATATGATTTAGAGGTTTCAAATTTTTTATAATAACTACCTTCTCTTAATTTCCTTATTGTATTCTGTAATTCGCACATTGTATGTCAAATTCTTATAGAAAAAGTTTAAACTAGTAAGATAATATCATTATTTTATTTCCCTTATAAATTAGTTTAAACGTTTTAAATGAATTATGCACAATAATGGTAATGTAAGTGGGGGTAATTGTATATGTATACAAATATAATACGTGTATTTTCAAGATATTGAAGAAATAAAAACAAAGAGAAATCAATAAAAAAAGACAAAACTCAAATATGGAACTTCTAAATCATATCGGATTTTGATTTTTTATTTGAAAAATTTGTTGAATAAAAGAACACAACTTAGACTAGTGTGTGTGTTCAGTTTCGAAAATAATTTTTTTTTGCCTCACAAAATGAATAATCCAAATGGATATACATTATACAATATACATACGTCAAAAGTTCAGCCAGGGTCTTGCTAGAAGTATAAGAACGCTATTCTTGTAACACGTGCTGGATATAGACTTTTCATTAAATATAAATAAGTGTAATGCGTATTCATAGCGTCTAACTGCACACCTATAATGCTACTTTGACCCCAATTGATGTATAAATTGTGATAATCATTCCTTTTACCTGATTCATCAATACCAACGTCACAATATTTCTTCCGAAAGATAGCTATAACAATAATAACTATAACCCTTATTGTCCTTGTGTAAAATGCTTTCCAACTTTTTCTATGGTGAAATCTCTTATTTTCATATAGTTTAGGTTAAAACACCTATCGTGAAAATGCAGTATTTCCTTTCTATAATTTCCCTTTATAATTTATTCATATTATTTCATAATTACTTTGATCATGGCCATTTCATACTCATCCTCGAATTACGGGGAGGTGTTACGTCTCGTGATAGTAATCAATAAATTATTAATTACATACTCATAACATATAAATGATATCATATTAAACCCTAGTGAAAGATGTTTCTTTAATTTCATATTTAATTTGATATTTCATTTCAAACTTTCCTTTATTTTATTTTTTTTCTGTAATTTGGATGAAAATAATTTGTAATGATTTTGCCTTTACTTGGGAATTGACATTTGAAATTTATAACATATCAAAGAACGATAGATTACACTGCATTGAGTTTCTAGTGAAGCTTTAAAAATCTCCATATTCATGAAAAGTTATAACATGCAGTGTGTACACCGTAGAAGTATTAGCATACAGCAGCATCCTTTCTCATAAAAATTCTAACTTTTTTTTTATTTCATTGTGTTCTCAGAACACAAATGTACTCCATTTTTTGCTACCCATGTCGGTCTACATTGCATAGATAAAAAATGCTGTAATATTAGTTTAAAAATGTAAAAAATTTGTTTTTAGGGTAGAGCATTTTTCTTAAGAATGCAGTTTTTTTGACTATACATTTCAGTTTAACTAATTTTATTCGGGATATTATTTATTGAATATAGTTCTTAGAAGATTTAGACACGAAATACTTTACTGATCAAATTTCACTCTCATCAGGGCAAAATTGTATAATATAATCAAAACACGAAATTCGAAACAGACACATTTTGTCCCATATTATTTGCTCATCAGGCTTCTACCCACAAGTTGTAAATTTGTATCGTGTTTCGAAACGAAAGTTAATAATATTAAAATTCAATCTCCCAGTGGATGTAACAAAAATTGTATAAGGCTGCTTCTGTGGAATTAATTTATTTTCGAACGAAGTTCTTTGAACTTAAATCAGAAATTAAATCATGCTTTTTTCATTAAAAGAACTAAAGTCCTGGTATGATATTGTTCTTGTAAACAAATGAAAGTCTAAGTACTTGATATCAAAAAGTTTATATTAAAAAATAATTTCTCTTCCCTATGTCTGCTTGCATAAAGTTAACAAAAAATGTTAAATTCTTTATGTATGGTAATTGAAAGAAGTAAAAAACTATTTTCAGTTCACAAGAGGAAATGATTATGACTTTTCTGATTATATGTTTGTTTTTCAGTAGTGGAATGGTGCAGAGTGTTGGTGCCAATCTGTCGCCGGATCAAACCTTTGGATCGATCCGTTCTCTATCGGTGACGAGAGAAGTCGCCAGCTTTCCTCTTTCCCGAACGCCTACACCTCCACCTCAACATAAGTGCGTCTTATTAAAAATAGTTCCCCTATATACAAAAAAAAATTCTACTCCTGAAATTAGCTCGATGTTATCGAGCTACCTATTATATTTTCAAAATATCAAATGTAGAGGCAATTTGTACAAAAATATATAATTGTTAATTTCAAACCAGCCTATAAAATATTTCACAGAACATTCAATAGTTGGAAAATATAGAACACTAGTAGTGAAATAAAATACAAAAGATTGACCAATGAGATTTTTAGTTTTCAGTTTTTTTTACCTACTAGGAATTTTGCTATTAGAGTTTACAGATTATAGAGAAATAAAAAATTTGATTCATTCTAAAGGGCCCCACACAAAATTACATGTAAAAGGCCTTCCGGTGAAATTTTCTCATTGTGACTTTTGATAAGCATCACTTGACGCATCAGAAACCCGAACTTTTACACAATTTGACCAAAATACCTGTTGCATACATTTTGTACAGGATGCTTTAATTCTTTATTTAAATTTCGTCAAGAAGTAAAAATGGTGATACTGGCCATATAAATAGTACAAAATTTGATTAAGGACAAATGGTGTTCTGTGACGTAATGAATTTCTGGGTTTTCCATGTATTATTTTTGTCCGCCTTTTTATTTTTAAACTAATGAAGATATCTCGTTAAGATTTTCGAATACGACAGCTAATATATCAGTGCACATCGGTGGGGTCCATTGAAATGTATATATTTTGTTTGAATAATGGAATTTCATCAATTTTCTATTTATAATATAAATGAGAACAGGATTTTAGTGCCCTGCTTAAGGAGCCATCCATAAATTACGTAATGGCTTTTTTTTTGAGAGGGTGGGGGGGGGAATGTTGAGATATTTTACATGAAGGGAGGGGTAAATTGATACCGTTACTTGATATCCTTAAATCAACCCTATATAAAATCCATGTATCCGAATTTATAGCTTAACGTTAAAGTTGAGTAATTATAATTATTCATACATTTTCAAGTTTGTCGGGCTTTGCACTATTTTCTAAATATATCCCTACAATTAGTCTTCTACTTTTATAGATTTGAAGACAGATTAAGCAGGAAGTGAAAATATATGAAATCAGTAGAAAAGAATTAAAATGTTCTGAATTGTAAATATTAATTATAGTAAATAGCACTATTTATTAAAATAACCCTTAGAAAAAATTCTGCACGTGAGTGCCGCATTTTATCTTTAAAATGAACTTCAGGAAAATAAAATAAATTAAATAATGGGAGATTTGTACTAGTAATTAACAAATCAACATTTCAAGTACTATGAAATATTCATAATAATCATAAATTAAATTCATTCGAGATTTTATATCGTATTAAGATGTTCTTAAAAGACATACACGCAGAAGCAAGATTCTTTCAATCTAGGAGAAAAATTTATAGGCTCTCAGTCAAAGAAAAGTTTTTTTGATTCATAAAATTATGTCAAAGAAACGGTTTCTTTAATTCAAAACAAATATTTTTCTGAGTAATTCTGGAATTCGAAGTCTTTTTGATGTTTTCCATTTTCAACACTGGCCCATGTTGAAGATATTTATAATTGAAAATTCGTCAATTCGCTTGATTTTGAATCTGTATAATTTGGAAAGATGTATTTTTTAATGTTTTTTTCAATAGTTCTTTTTTGACGATTAAGGATTAAAAACTCTAATAAATTCAATGATGTATCAATCAGAATTTTTCATTGTAAAACTTAAAAATTGCTTAACATTTAATTGTAAATTTACGTGTAGGGTTTACAATTGAAAATTCTGCAAATTCTACAATTTGGATACTTGAATTTAAAATTCTTGAATTTCGAAAATATAGAAATGAACATTACTTTATTTTCAAGATTTATATTTTGAAGGTATTTATTCTTGGATACTTTTTGTAACATTTTAAATTTGAAGAGTTGCCATTGAAAATCCTTTAGATAAAACAATTTGCAATTCAAAATTCTTCTATTTTTAAGATTTAAGATTCATCAATTTGGAGTGTTTATAGTCTAAAATGATCTAATTTTGAACGTTCCTTTGGGATATGTAGTTCACTTGTGAAGATTTACAACGAAAAATTGTACAATTTTGAAGATTTGGAATTGAAGACTTTTCAATAATTAATGTTTATGATAGAAAATGAAGCAACTTTGAAATCTTTCTTTGAAGTGCGTCAATTTTGAAGATTTAAAATTGATATTTATTCATTTTTATAGAAATTGGCAACAAATGTGTGACGTAATTTATGAATGGCTCCTAATAGCGAATGACAATTACATTAAAAATTAATGAAATTGCATATTTAAACAAAATTTCTTCAATGGACCAGACCAACGTGTGCCGATATATTTTTTGCTGTTTCTCACAATTTCAGCGACTTTTCTTCTTCAGATTAAAAATAAGAAGGCTGAAAAAAATGCATTTGAAACACAGTGTAGTTTATGACGTCATAGAATACCATTTGACCTTATGGATGTTCACTAAATACAGGCCAGTTAAAAATTTAGGAATTTTAAAAATGATTGATAAAATCGACAAAGGAAGACCCAATGCTAATTGTTGTTAATTTTGAAGGAGAAATCTAAGCGCGCTTTACAAAAAAATGGTTTAGGTTAAAATTGAATGGTGTTCTTGCATTTTAAGAAGTCACTTGTTTTGATTGAAGTTGTATACAAAACAACTAAATAGTGACTTAAAGAAATGCCAGGACACCATTATTACACCAAATCGCTCAATTGTTTATTGAACTGAAGTTATACGGATTTTTGTGTTTTATCTTCAATTTTAGGTATACGTTGTAACTGGTTATTTCGGTTTCATCAAAATCAAAATTATTCAGGCAAAACTTTGTTTAAAAAAAATTAGGATTTGATATAAATTACTTCTTTTACCTAAAATTGAAGGTAAAATACAAAAACCCATATAACATTTGTTAAATAAATAATTTTAAACTAAACCATTTTTTAAAAAGGATTCTTAGATTTCTTTTAAATAAAATACGTTTTAATGAACATTGGGTTTATTTTCGTCCATTTTACATAGATCATTATAATGGTTGGAAGTACTATTTTCGAACTGACTATACGTATAGAATATCCTGAAGCACGATGTGCCTCGACTGAGTTCAACCCAAAAGGGCTTGCATATGCCGGTTTTTTCTGAATATAATTCTGGTATGCCCCACGATCATGTTGAGCCTAAAAATAAAAAAATCACCTCGGGCCTTTTTGAGAAAACTCTTTTTTTGATTCTTTTGAAGAGGTTAATCAACATATTTTAATGAAAATAAGTTAAACGTTGAATTTTATTGGCTCAAACCATTCAGTTTGCATCCAAGAAAGGGCTACAGGTGCTGAACATCTGAAGAGAACTGAAAACCTCCAATATTTTTGAAAAATGGTGAAAAAAGTGGGGGAAAATCAGTTTTTTGAAAATTGCCTCATTCCAGTTCATCCTATGTCTCAAACACCATAAAAAGAATTAAAGTGCTTGAAATTTTCTGCAAAATGGAAAAAAATAAAATGTTTTATCTCTACATTTTTGGGAGTTATGGTGCTAAGATGTCGATTTTAAGCGAATAATTTGAATGAAAAAAAAATATATATATATATATATATAGTTTTGGGCAAATAACTTACTTCCTATGCATATCTGGTAAAAATTGCCGAATAATTATTAAAGAAGACTTAATTTTGAGTAGATCTGAAAAAACATTGCTCTAGTTCTAATAGAACCAAAAGTATGGCCTTTTGAATATGACCCTTTTCTTATGAAATTTTATTTAACATCAATTGTATAACTAAAATTCCTCATTTTTAAAAAGAACTCGCTTCCTCAGCGTTTTAGGTGAAAGTTTCTTGTAAGTTATTTAAAAAAGAATTAATTTTGAGTAGATCTAAAAAGAACCATGCTCTAGCTATGCTAGAACTGAAATCATGGCCTTCTGAATATGGCCCTTTTTTATAAAATTTGTTCAACATCAATTTTTTAGATGAAATATATTGTTTTCCAAAAGAACTCGTTTCCCGAGCATTTCAGGAGAAAGTTGCCAACATATAAATTAAGGCAATTTTTGCCTTCTGAAAATTACGCTTTTTATGGAAATTTGTTGAATTTTTTTTTTTAGTTTTTCGTTTCTGGAGGATGAGCCATGTTTTTATCATATTGTGTATCTTGTGCTTCAGAAACGAAATATTTAAAGATATAATGTTAAACAAGCTTCCATGAAAACTGAGTCCTCTTTAACTTATTTTGTGGCACAATAAAAAAATTATGATCAACATAATTTCATTACAAAAGAATCATATTCAGAAGGTCATAATTTCGATGCGATTAGAGCTAGAGCACTTTTTTTATATTTGCTAAAAATTAGGTCCTCCTTAACCTATTTGGTGGGAAATTTCTCCTGAATTGCTCGGGAAATGAGTTATTTGGGAAAACGATAAATTTTATTTAAAAAATTGATGTTGAACAAAATATCATAAAAATGGGCCATATTCATAAGGCCATAATTTTGGTTCTATCAGAGCTAGAGCAATTATTTTTTTAGATCTACTCAAAATTAAGTCTTCTTTAATCAATTATTCGGCAATTTTCACCAGATATGCATAGGAAATAAGTTATTTCCCCAAAACTATATATATTTTTTATCATTCAAATTATTCACTCAAAATCGACTAGGACCATAACTTCCAAACTTTTAGAGATAGAACATTTAATATTCTTCATTTCGCAGAAAATTTCAAGCACATTAATTCTTGTTATGGTGTTTGGGACATAGGCTGACTTGGAATAAGGCAGTTTTCAAAAAACTGATTTTTTCCCAATTTTTTCACCTTTTATCAAAAATATTTATGGGTTTCAGTTCTCGTAAGATGTTCAGCACCTGTAGCCCTTTTTTGGATGCCAAACTGAATGGATTGAGCCAATGAAATTCCACGTTTAACTTATTTTCATTAAAACATATTGATTAACCTCTTCAGAAAAATCAAAAAAAGAGTTTCCTCAAAAAGGGCCCAAGCGATTTTTGTCTTTTTGTGCTCAAAATTATATATTTAGAAAAAAAAACCGGCATATGGGTAATTGTCAAATTGTAGGCAAATTTTAGCACCTACAGTGGCAATCACATTATAATTAAGAATTTAATATTTTATCACGTAAATTGATCCTATCACATCTAAAAATTTTAAATCCAAAAGGGGCAGTTATGAAAATAAGAAATAATAATGAAATTCGTACATGAAATATGGAAAGTATACAGTCTTTCCAATGTATTAAAATCTATTTATTACATCGTCTCATATACCAACTAAGTAACTGGGTAATAAATTATGCTTCCATTTTTATCAAAATTGAAAATATGAGCTCATGAGAATTCAACCGGTGTAAGAAAAACTACATTAGATTACTTATTTTGTACAATTTTTATATTAGAATCTCAGCACCTTTCAACGGTAATAACAAATCTACCTACTTGTGCTGTAATATAATTTCCAACACATCTCTTCCCTTCTAATTTACTTATTTAGCTCACTTCTTGAAAAATTATGAAGTTTAGCCTTTTTTAATATTAATAAAAGAATGACAGATTTTAATCATAGAAAGTCACCTATTTATAAAAGAAAACACCATTGAGCAAGTAATGGAATGGTTTTTATAATTTTTTCTTATTCCGAAACTGGTTTTTAACGCACGTACGGGAATGACGTTTTTGTTGTTAAAATGCACTTTTCAGTTTTAAAATCAGATTCACAAAAAAAAAAGAGTTAATATTTCAAGCTCAAGTTTACAGAATCTTGTATTAAACAATACGCTTAATATTTCTGTATTTATTACTCAACTTTTACTGCAATATTTTACTAGAAAAAAAGACGTACGGCAATGACGTTTGAAAAGACAAAAATGGAGAGACAAACTTTAAGGTTTTTACAATATTATTAATTTGACTTAAAAAATGTGCATACATTAAATTTATGTTCATCTGAAGTTTACAAACTTGATACGTTAAGCATTTTTCAGGTTACTGTTTAAAAAAAAGGAGAAAATCAGTTTAACCTTGTGCAAAGTGATGATGGGACGCCGTACGGTAATGACGTTCGGGGTGTTCTTATATTAAATTAAAGTAAATAGGAACAGAAATGAAAAAAAACTTACAATTTTTTAGAGGATGATAATGAGCATTTATTAAATTTAAAGAAAAAATCAGTGCGAGTTTCTAAGTTAATGTTACATTACAGGGACTTCAAGTTTGCCTTCAATTTGACAATTACCCATATGCTCAAATGAAGATTTCTATAATAAGCTCTTTCGTGTGAGGTGAGATAATAAAATTTGCAATTATTTTTTTCAGGCCAGTCTTTGCGCCAAATAGCGATGATCTATTGAGTCTATCAAGTCCACAGAGGGAAGCATCTCCCAGACCGGAAGTTCGCGTGGTTGTGCCTTCTCATCGACCTCCTTCCGGGTTGGTGAAGAGCAATTCGACCAATCGTAAGTCCGTTAGCATCATACTTCCGGAAGAAACGGCCGGATGACCCCAGCATCGTGGCTACGTACATCGTTGCGAGAAAATCCGCCCTTAATGTGAAGAGCCTCGTATCTCTGACGAACAGCCTCTTTTTTATCGGGAAATTCCTCTTTCTCCGCTCCTCTTCATCTCGTCGAAAAGAGACGCAAAAAGTACAACCAAAAGGAAACGTCGATATTTCTCTCATGATAAAAGCGATCCTAGGAGGAATCGACAAAAAAAACCTGGAGAACAAAGGAAAAGACAGACTTCGTCAATCAGTCAATCTAGATTTAGTTCTAAATTAAAGACTGAAAATATTAAATTTTCTACGGTCTGAAAATTGAAAGGCAAAGATACTTTAATAATAGATGAAAATGAAAGAGAAAGACTCGGGACATGATTCTCGAGAGAGTTTAGCTTTCCACTTTGATGCGACAATCAACGAATCCAGAAAACCTCAGGATGGAATTTTTTAATAAACTCGACAAGCAATTCTAGTAAGTCACTTTCTCGTGAATAGAACTGACTGATTTGAACACATGACGGAAATTGTTCATTGATATTCATGTAACTTTTTGTTAATCTTTGTGAGGAGTTCGTCGGACTCGAGCTTTTAATCATACAAGAGGAGGGCGCCAATCAAATGGTGATGAACATCAGTTTAGCATTATAATACCACATGGTTTGCATTATGCTCATCATAATCTACTTGCTCGGAAATTTATCTATAGGTTTTCTCGAATGCATCTGTAAAAATGTAAAAACACCAAATACTTTAGAAATTACTTTTAAGTCCAATTCTTTTTAAGGCGGTTAATAAGTTTTATTGGGAAGTTCCTTCCAGTTTTTAAATGGAATTATTCAATTTACCCGAGCAGTGGGAATTTATTTTAATAAAGTCTAGTCCTGTAAATAAGTAGATAGACAAGGAAACGAGTCATGTAATGAACGACCTAGGGGAATTCAAAATTTTGACGGTGGAAGTATAAATTTCGAGAGAAGGGTCACCTTAAGATAGAGTTTCAAGATTTTTGAGAATTGAAAGTCGGGGGATATTGAATTTAAAAAATTACAACATTTTCTTTACTGTTATTTACAATTACTTTAAAAGTAATTTTATGACGAATCTGATTTGTCAAATTTAAATTACGTCAAGAACTTTATAGTTTACCTGAATTCAAGTGAATTCAACTGAATTCTATGCGAAATAATTTTGCAAATTTCCGAAATAATCAATACGATTGAATTCGACATGTATCAATTTTTTCAGATTGAAATCCATTCGAGGCATATTCAACAGAATTTAAGGCGAAATTATGAATTCCAGGTAAATCTGCTGAATTCGTGTAAACGACGTTGCATTTTTGACAAACTGATATCACTGAATTTTTTATGAATCAATTGTACGTTCAAATTGTAAGTTCAAACGAATTGAACTGGTTTCATTTTAATCTTCAAATTATTTCACCTGAATTTCAGTAGAATTCGTTTGAATTTTATATAATTCAACTAATTTCAACCAAATGAAAGTGAAGTCCCGCGAAATCCAAGCGAATTAATTTCACTAATTTAAAAAATAATTATTTCCATTGAATTAACCATCAATCAATTTGCTTTAATTTAAAGTAATTTCAAGGATTTAAGGTGAATTAAAGAGAATTAATTCAAATTCAGTCAATTTATCAGTATAGTTGAAATTCAATTTTGAAAAAATGCAATTACAGATACAAAATAATTAGATAGAATTGTACTAAATACTACAGAACTCCAGTGAATGCAGCAAAATTTAGATAAATTCTTTTGAAACCAAGGGAATTATTTTTAATTCCAGTGAATAATACTGAATTCTAATTAATTATACTTAATTTCAGTGAATTAGAGTAAATTCTATATCTAATTTAAATGAAGTAAATTTAAATTTTGGAAAATTAATATCACTGCATTTTTGGTTGAAGGGGAATTTTTGGTTAATTTAATAGGATTTAAATTATTTAAACTGAATTCAAATAAAATCAACTGATGATCAGTTCAATTCAAATGAATTCAACACAATAAAATTCTACTTTAATTTAATTCAGTTTAATTCAATATTATTTGTTTTATTACTGTGCTTGAATTCAAATAAGCTTTCAAAAAATGCAAACTAACATTCTTCCAACATTGATTGCGTTTTAATTTGAAAACGTTTAATTCTTTAAATTTTCAAAATGATCCAATGTTTTCAAATTTTGAAGCTTTTAAATTGAAGCATTGAAAGTTTATAGATTCTTTCCTATTTACAAAAATTATTTGCACTATAGAGTATAGAGATGAATATAACAGAAATCTTTTATGCTTTCGATAATATTTACAGAAACTAGTAATTCGCTTTTTTTTTGTGAGAAAATTTAAGATTCTCTTAAATTCTAAAAGGGAAGATTGGTCGGAAATATTTTTTACATATTCTCTATTTGGAACTCTAACTTAAAACACACCTACCCCCAGAGTTCAAGTGAATGTTTAAAATCCATGAGTACATGGAACCTAATTGATATCAATTTTTTTATTATATTTATTATACAATTTCGCTAATAGGCTTTTTAGTCAAAAAATATTTGAACTCTGGGTATGTAGCTAAGAACGTCAACATCGGATTTTAAGTTTGGTCACTCACATTAGATAAGTGGAATTTTGGACAATATCTCATAATTATGTAATCGTCTGATGTTATACATTCGGATATTACTAGGTGGTAGACTATCTGATAATAACGATTACATAAATACGCTCCGACAAAACCAGTGATAAAGGGAATAGAAAAAGAGAAAAACTGAAACGCGCAAGTGCTTCAAAAAAGTGTTTAGGAAATAATAGAATAGAAGTAATATCGACATTCAGCGTTTCATTAAGGCAACTTTCGCGAAAATTAGTTTCGATAATGTTCATAAAATGCTGATGTAGGTCCTCGACCTTACGTTTGTGCCAAAAGCCGTCAAAACAGTAGCTTTCAGTTCTTAGATTTAAGTTACTGAGAACTGTAAGAATAGTTTATGGTTCCATGCTCAAGTTTCTAGTATTATTGTCAATCAAATTGTCATTACTTCTTTTGAACATATTTGAAAAATTAATTTATACAGAGAATTTACATTTTGAAGGACCCTTGGGAAAAGTTGGAACTTTTTCAACAGGATTGTAAGTTTTGATTTTAAACAAGACTTATCTAAAATCTCACGTTGATAGGTATACCCTATATGTATAATTTATTTCCATTATATATTTTTACATGTAGAAAATGAGAATCTCCTTTATCTAGGTTAAAGCTGTTTCCCTAAGTAATAAAAAATAGCTCGCGTTAGAATCGTTAGTCGAAGAGCTTTGCGCTGCAATCGATCATTTCATTTAATTAAAAATTTATTTAATTTTGTCGCAATTCGAAATTTATTAGCATAAAGAAGCAACGATAAAAAAAATTTAGAACTAAAACTCTACGTCACAAAATAAAAAAAAATTCTTTGAGTCTCAGAATCACAGTTGACGGCCGTGAATTAGTTAGCAATAAGTTTGTGATAGTGATTTTAGACATTAAGTCGTACGCAAATATAGGCTCTAAGAATATAGTTGTATGTATAAACAGACTCAAAACGTATGTTTTTATTCAGGATCGATTATCATGTATCAAGGGGGAATCGATTCATGAAGTGTAGTGTGGATGCGTTGTTGCCAAAAGGCAGCGATACTTGCACTCGGTGCGTTTATTTTACATATATACATAATTACATATATAAAAAATCATATAGCTGTTTATTAAAGAGGCTGATTAAGTTTAGAACCTTCTTATGTATTCGATATTATATTTGATATGACCTAGGTATGATATTACTACCGTCACGATTACTGTTTGTTATAATTATTGTTATACCATATACTCATTATAAGGTGAATACGCCCGCACATTCGCGATTATTCTCGAAAAATTAAGCTTTTTCACACTTCCACTTAGACATACTCAAAAAAATCTGTTTTTAAGTAATCAAAGAAAATATCTATTATGTTGTTCTGAAATCTTGAAGAAATTAACTGGTTAATTTAAAAGTTGAATTACTTTTTTAGGTTCTAGTGGAGAATTATAAAACTGGGTTTCTTCCCACGGTATTGTAAAAATATTGTACATTTCAAATTTATATTTTTGTTAGTTACGTCAAGAAATCTGCGTTATCATCCACGATAAATCATGTAAGAAATGCATTTTAAACTTGTTTTAAAGAAATAATCAGAAAAGATCGCTGAAAGAAAATTTAAATTATTCCAGAAATGGTTCAGTAAAATATTACGGTATCAATATGTATCGTTGTGAATTTGAGTAATTATGAAAGACATATTTAAGAGTAACATTTCGCGTAATTATAGAAAGCGAGACGTGAGTCCAAATA
Organism: Andricus quercusramuli; assembly: GCA_932178445.1. Lineage (NCBI taxonomy): Eukaryota > Metazoa > Arthropoda > Insecta > Hymenoptera > Cynipidae > Andricus > Andricus quercusramuli. Next base: position 19,379 of record CAKNXH010000132.1, read on the forward strand.
CACTCCATAAAAGTTTTAACACTTGCCAGAGAGTCAGGGATGACGAATATGAATTTTGTAAATTCTAAACCATTAACAATCTCATTTGTATATTAGTTACAAGGGTATTTGTATTTTTTATCTCCGAAAACCCGGTTATTCCGGAGCTTTGAATATGTGAAATACACAGATACAATGTATACTCGACGTATTATTATATATACATTACATTTTATTAGCACTAATCGAACAGCGTCGAAATCGTCGCATTTCCACAGGCTCGATAGTTATATTTGTATATTGACTTAAGAAATAAATGCATCCTCTGCATCATGCGATTTAATGCAACTCTTTTTATTTCTAAACCATATTTATTTTTTTTTTTAGAAATTTCTGAATTTCGACAATGAAATCCGATAACATGAAAAATTACAATCATCTACTATGAAAAATTAATAATTATATATGTTACAGGCAAAGTATATAATCCAGGCATTACATATAATCCCTAGGCATTATATATAATGCCTGACTATTTCAGGCAAAGTATGTAATCGAATACTTATTACATACTTTACCTAGGCAATATATATAATCCCTAGGCATTATACATAACGCCCGGTACGAGATAGGCAAAGTATATAATCTTGATTTTGAATATAATGATGTAGTGGAAGAAGGGCATGAGAAATTGTACTTTGAACTGAATTTGAATTTTTCTTTTAAATCAAGAGCTGATTAAATTTCAATGAGATTCGTGACAAGCAACTTCTCAACAATTATTCTAACCATTCTTTATTCAACAAAAAAGTTTTTTTTATAATTTTCAGAATTACCATTTTTATGGATTTTTAGATTTATAAAGAAAGACCTCGGATAAGTGCAAGAATAGGGTGGCCCAAATTCAAACCTGTAAAAATTTGAATTTTGATTTTTGGCGGTCGATCCTCCCCCCCCCCCCCTCCCCAAATTTGTTCGATTTAGAGAAAAGGAATTCCATATTTTTTCAAATCGGTCAACAATAACTAGTGCCCCGCACTTTTAAAATTACTATGGGGGTTATGGGGGGTTATGGGGGTTTTCGGAAAAATGAAAAGAAGACGAACACTCAATAACTACACTCAATAACTTTTGACTTTGACGCCCCCCGCCCCCTTGTGTTGTGCCCGGAAATGTCCCACAAAATGCAAAATGTCAGTTTCATGTAAATAATGTTGATTACTGTCTTCGACAAACAATTTTACTCTCAACTTTCATCATCTGCGACATTTATTTCAGAAGGCGATAACTTTTCACGATTTATTGGATGAAAAAATTGTTTAGTTGAATTTTTTTGTTGAATTATTCAAATAATTGAGAAATATCATAAGGAAAAAATATTACTCTTATCATTTGTTGATTGTGTCATTAACTGGAGAAAAAAAAATTTCACGATTGACGGGGGAAAAATTGTTGAGAGAAAAAAAATGGTTCAAATAATTTACAAATATGTTAAGTTAGAAATGTTATCTATTATTGAAATTTATCAACTGTATGATTCATCCCGAAAAAGCATAATGTTTTACTTTTTTAATTGTTTGAAGAAACAGTAATTTTTCCAAAAAAATAGTGAAAAAATAATTGGGAATTTATGAAATCAAAAGCAAATTAATTAATAAATATAATTTTTTGGGACGTTCAGCTTATTAGAATCTACAGGTTTGATATAAAATGTGACAAAAATTGATGTTAGATTAAGACTCTTCCAACGACTCTTCCCAATGATACTTTAGAAATAACCAGCAATTGGTCACATAATTGAAACAATTTTCTCTCTTAAATGCAGTTTTATAATTTTAACTAAGTATTTGCAAAAAAAAAAAGACAAAATTAACACAAAATTACATACTAATTTGAAACTAATTCAGAATAAATTAGAAATATCAATTTATCTAAACTGTTATTGGAATAGTATATATTCATTACTTGAGTTAAGTCTGACTCTACTTACAATGCCTGGGTAATTTGTAAAATGTCAAATCATGAAGTTTATCACGTATTTATAAGAAAAAATACATTTTTGTACATTTTATTCAGAATCTTTAATATTAGATGAATCAAGTTGAAACTTGAACCTCACACTAATTGAAGAGTGGACAAAATGTTGAATATTTAAGAAAATAACCGCAACTTTTCAGCGTTATTCAAAGACAATATTACTTGAAATGATACTTAATTGCTTAAACAATTATGTTTGTCAACTTGAATCAACTCTCACCTCATACTAATTGAAAAGTTGAAAATATGTTCAAAAATTCGGAAAATCGCGACTTTCAAACTCTATTCTGAGTGAAAATTGCTAAAGACAATAATAAATTGTTTCACTGATTCATATAAACATTACACTATCAATAGAAAGTAGTATTTTATGTATAATATACTATTTGTATTTTTTTAACCACAAAAAATCATAATTAGCGCCAAAAGAAAATGCCGTAAGAAATAAGTTTTAATTGGCATTCAAACAAATCAAAATTTTAAGAAACTTCCCATGCATATTTAATTATTTCTCGAAAACTAAGGGAGATACCATTTTTATATTTGCAGGGTTTTTAAAGCTTACTGTAAACTATATTTAAAAAAGAATTGGAAGAAAATCAAAAGTGAATTTTTTTCAAAAATTGAGTTAAAACATTTGTTTTCGGAAAATACAAATTAAAAAAAAAATATTTGTTAGAAGAAATATATATTTCAAAGCGAAGTCTTATTATGAATAATTAAGAAAAAAATACATTTTGATATCTTTGAAATCACCAAAGTAATGGAAGTTTTAAAAAGTAGAAATTGCTCAAATAATGGAGGATATTTATTATACACTTTGCCTGGTTTCTTCTAGGTATTACATATAATCCCTAGGAAATGTGTATAATAGAGAGTATTATATACTTTGCCTGGTCTCTTTTGGGCATTATATATAATCCCTAGGCATTATATATAATTCCCGACAGAGTCCAGGCAAAGTATGCAATACTCTCTTTTATCCAGATTGCCTAGGCATTATATGTAATGTCCAGAAGACACCAGGCAAAGTGTGTAATAAATCTTTTCGATTTGAGCAGTTTTTCTTTTTTTAATCTTCATTACTTTGGTGATTTTAAAGATAGTTAAGATCTATTTATTTTAATATTCATAATAAGATGAAGTTAAAAAATATATTTTTTTAAATCAAAAATTTAATAAATTTTGGGATTTTTTAAAAACAAACATTTAAACTCGATTTTTGCAGAAAATCCATTTTTGATTTTCTTTAAAAAATTGTTCAACGATAGCTTACGATGAGCTCTAAAATTCCTGTGGGGTCTCCCTTATTTTTCGAGAAATAATTAAAAATGCATTGGAAATTTTGTTTCAAATTTCCTTTGTTCGAATATGAATTGAAACTTATTTATTAAATATCACCCGCAGAAGTCTGTTTTATATGGCCCGAAGAGACCCCTTAAGTGAAAAATTGGGTTTTGCGAGTTTTTAGCGCTAATAATTTGTAATACATGAAATACTAATTTCTATTATTAATTAGATGTTCATATAAATTGTTTAAACAATTTATTACAGTTTTTAGGAATTTTTACTTAGAATAGAGTTCGGATGTCGCGATTTTTTTGAATTTCTAACTTATGTCCAACTTTTCAATAAGAGTGAGGTGATAATTGATCCATGTTGACAAAAATATTTGTTTAAACAATTTAGTATTATTTTTAATAATATTACTTTGAAGAATACTAGGAAGTTGTGTTTTTTCTGAAATATTCAACCTTTTTTTCCTATTTCCAATCATTGTGAGGTAATAATGGGTGCAATTTAACTATCTAATGTTTTTTAACTTATGTATGTTATATAGTTGCGGGTTTTTTTCTCAAATTTTCAACGGATAGTCCAAAACCCGTCACTAACTATCATTTATAAAAAAGTTAGTTATAAAAAATAGTAATTTGTGGAAACAATTATGCTTGTTTAATTTAATTTATTATTGGTTCGCTCGAACTGAACAGTTGATAATACATGAAATAATTCGGAAGAAACCGCGACTTTATAACTTTATAATAAAACAAAATTGCGGAGAACAACAATAAATTGTTTAAATAATGCATATAAAGATCTAATTATCAATAAAAAGTTGTATTATAAATCATCTGTATCAAAAAAAGAACCGCGAAAAAATCCTAATTAGCGCCAAAAACTCGCGAAACCTAAAATTTTCATTCACATGTTTTTTTTGGGAACCTTCAAAATAAACTTATGGGTGTGATATTTAGAAAATAAGTTTTGATTACCTGACATTAACGATTCTGAATAAAATTTACAAAAACGTCTTTTTTCTCATGAGAAATCCGGGTTAAACTTCATGATTTGACATGGAATTGCCCATTTCACAAATTGCCCGGGCATTGTAAATAATGTCATACCTAACTCAGGTAATGAATCTATATTATTCTAATGATAATTTAGTTAAATTTAAATTTACAATTCAATCTAAATTTGTTTCCAATTGGTATGTAAACAAAGTCGAAGCTGTCATACAAATTTGCCGACAGTCAAACAGGACTTTTCCAGACGTTCTCCGTCCACTTTGTCAAGACGTACAGGTATAAATTTCGACCACGCTATTCTAGCACTGATTCAAGACCTTTTTCTATAAATGAGGAAATCTTCAAAAATAGCAATTTCGATAATTCAGAAAAATCGACTTTGTTATTTAAAAAAAATGGCTAAAATAATTTTTAAAATATCACCTGTCACGAATCTCTTTAAAACTTAATGAGCTTTCATTCAAAAAGAAACGTCACAGTCTGATGAAAATTGTAAATTAGAAATTGATGATATTTTCTATTCAAGATTTTTCAACGGGGCAAGGTTTTTTTTCAAATATTCCTGCAAAACAAAGTGCCAAACAAATAAGTGTTTATGTGTAACAAACAAAGTTCAGGTCGATCAAAATGTCATTCCAGCATGCCGTGTTTTTAATCAATTGCGATTAAGCGTGTGTTGAATTCTGTAAGTGTTCGTAAATTTATCTTGCCCTTCTTTAACTGCATCATTATATTTAAAATCAAGATTATATACTTTACCCATCTCGTTCCGGGCATTATATATAATGCCTAGGGATTACATAGAATGCCTAGGCAACATATATGATATACTATATTCGATTACATACTTTGCCTGAAATAGCCAGGCATTATATGTAATGCCTAGGGATTATATGGAATGCCTAGGGATTATATATAATGCCTGGATTATATACTTTGCCAACACAATGACATATATATTTTTTTAACTTTTTCTCGAGCGAACCCGGTTGTTTCTGTTATAAGGCATGGTTTGTGCCGAGTGCCTGTTGAGTTTAACATTTTAAATTGTAAAACGATGTTTGAAACTTCTTGCGAAGTTGTTGTGTTGAGATAAAATTTTGCTTTGAATCATGAGGTTCCAGTTACCTACTTTCTGATGATCTAGAAATATCCTTACGATGCGATAGGTGCTTAGTAAAACCACTTTTTAGCTGCTGCCAGTATCCTACCGGCCCGCAGTTGTTCGAGATATTCAGTGTATCTTGCGTTCACATTGCCTGCAGGGCCCAGAGCTATTGCTTGCTCTTTCTTTCTCTAGTTGAAACCAGGCAACGCCTAAGTCTATAATCACGGGGTTCATCATCTTTCTGGAACTCTCCCTCTTCTTATGAAGAGTCAATCCACTAAAAAACTAATTTAGTCAATCCACCTAACTTACTCCTTACTTTGATAACATCCGCATCCAACATGATTTTCCATGGTGGATCTTGTTTCATTTTCTGGAATAAAGACTGTATTTATAGGCCTAGTTCTAAAGCCCAACGTTCTAACATCTGTCACATCTGCATAGCACTTGTAACGCACTCATTCTGCGTTCAAAAGCATAGGCAAATCTTCTGATTAAGGTGCTCTATTAATGCATGTAGAACCTTTGTGATGTAAATCTTTGGCAGACTATGACTTTATGTTGGTTCTACATCTCTGAACTCTATGATTGACATTATTATTGTTAGGGTTGATACGACAAGAGCCCCTGACGATTGAGTAATCCCTGTGCGTTCCCACGTAGGCCTATGCGTGACCACAAAGCCCTCAATACGGAGAGGACCGCAGACACGCTTTTGGGCGGTATATCTGATTCAGTGATGCAGTTATTGCCAGTGAGTTCGAGAGAGCAGCTTGTCCAGTCTAGCCGTCTCTGCCCCTATCTCGATGTCCAGCTTCGTCCAGTTGGTCCAGTCATCTTTGTTGGTCTTGTGTATTCCACCCCTGTATGCATCTCTCATCCTCGTAAATGAGGACCCTAGTTCATCATTTTTTCCAGTACTGGCACGTCTGAACCTCTCTCGGGTTTCCCTGCGAAGCTCTTCGAGTTTTCCGTTCCAGCAGTATGTCGCCCAGCCTTTCGGACTCTTGTGGGTCGATAGTTTTTTCATAAATGGATCTCATAGCCTCCGTAAAAATATTGGCTGCCATCTCCAGAGTATCCAAGTCTCTAATGGACCTGGGTATGTCTGAGAGTGCACTCTTTAGTTCAGTGGAATACTGGTACCAGTGCGTTCTTCTTGGATTTCTGGCCTGCGTAGAGCCTGCGAGTACGGTAGATTCCAACTCGAACTATATCTGTGAGTGATCTGAGAGTGAGCTCGTCTGAGATTCTCCACTTCTTAACTTTGTCTCTAAAACTGCCGGTATAGAGGGTGATGTCAATGACTTCTTCCTTGACCAAGTTGTAAAACTTCACCTCTTGAGTTGGTGTCCGTGCTATCTCACAAAGTACACCAGTATACGTACTTCCTCTTGTGAGTTGATTTTGCTGTCAAATGGAAAGTAGGCCGATTCCATGACTAGCTTTCCAATTCCTCTAAGAGCTGTGGCTATCACAATCAGATCTCTTAAACATTGTTCTAGCAGCGGGACAACGTTGACTCCCTTCACCAGTATGCAGACCCTTGGTTTGACCGCCTTGGGATCCTTGTAACAAAAACCAGCGTCCCATCATCCCCTTTTGTAATCTCGTACTCACCAAGGTTCCTGGATTAGCGAGATACCTGTATACCTCACAGCTATGCCCTCTGCAGAACCACAGAGGCGCCTTTTCTGTCTTGCAAGTTAATTTAGGTAATGTTTAAGCCGAAAACAGTCATTTAGGTCTGTCCCCGATCTTTCTTTGCCCCGACAGGCTCCTCCTGTCCCTGACCGGCAGCACTAAAGTTGACCTGTCCATGTTAGTAGAAGGGCCTGTTTTTGACGATCGCAAGAACCCTCATCTGGGACTCAGGAATCTGCACAACTAGGAGTTTTTCAGGACCTTCCGTTGCGTTCTCTCCCTGAGGCCGATCGTACCTGACGATTAGCCAGGACGATGTCTTTAGTGAGGGGCTGAATCCCTCCAAGTGCCGAAGGACTACAGATGGATCTTCCAGCTTACCTGGGATGCACGCTGTAGCCCTCAGCATCCTTTAGGTCAATTCAACCCCATCCACTTTGAGGACCGCACCTTCACAGGGCGTTGTCTCGGCCACTGTATTTTGCAGCCATGCTTTTGGCGCTGGGTTGGCTGCGAAAAATACGAAGATTCATCCCCTGCAGAAGAAGGTCTCGAATTTTGGCGACTGATTTGGGGACACTCTTTGGAGCGCCCTCCAGATGACCTAACTGAAGAGCTCGAACAACGAGTCCGGGTAGCTTGCATCCGCCACCACCATCGTCAGGGGGCTTGTCATCTGGGCAGCTATCAGCCCAGACCCGATGACTCCCTGTTCGCCAGCTGTTGAGCTGGCTTGAGCATCCTTGTAGGCTTACTTGGCTTTGTAGAAACCCTTTTACCATCTCGCACCACCCTTCCTCCTTCTTTCTACAAATTTGTGTTTCTTAGCGTGTTCATTTTAATCCCACAAGCAGCTCGGGAAATAAAAGGTCCGCGCCTGCAGAACCTCGTGTCGCAAGCTCCATGACGTTTAACGCGTATTTCCCATAAAAAAAGAAGTTTATGTAAATCTTATTCGGAATCCGCAATATTATCTCAATCGAGTTGAAACTCAACATTTCTCTTCACAATTAGCCATAGAAGACGAATAAAATATCACTTCTTAAATATCAACACCATAGGTCTTTTTTATAGGGTTCCAAAGAAACCCCATAAGTGAAAAAATGGGTTTAGCGAGTTTTTCGCGCTAATTATGACTTTTTTTTTGTGGTTTTTTCAATGAACATTGTTTCCGGAACATGAAAGACCACTTCATACTGATAATTAGATGTTTAAATACATTTTTAAAACAATTTATTATTGTTTTTAGCAATTTTCTCATAGAATGGAGTTAGAAAGATGCGGGTTTTTTCACAAATTTCCCACTTGTTGTCCAATTTTCAATTAGAGGAAAGTTCATCAATGTTAACAGGAGTGATTGTTTAAACAATTTATCATTAATGTTAATAATATTCTTTCAGAAAAATGCTACAAAATTGCAGTTTAAAACAAATTGCGATTTTTCTAAAATTTCTGGCTTTTTGTCCAATTTACAATTAGAGTGAAGTAATAATGAATTCAAGTCAACAAAATAATTGTTTAAATAATTTATTATCATTGTTAATAATATTCTCTTTGCTTAATTGGTAGAATGTTGCGGTTTTTTCTGGAATTTTCAACTGTTTGTCTATTTTTCATTAGGTGTGACTTAATAATTGATTAGATTTAGCAAAAATAATTGTTTAAACAAATTATTACTGTTTATGACTATCTTCATCTATATCAGTGCCTGATAGTTGCGGTTTTTCGGCAATTTTTACCTTTCTGTCCTTTTTTCTATTAGTGAGGTAGTAAATAATTAAAGTTAACAAAAAGGTTGTTTGAACAATTTACTATTGTTTATAACTATCTTTTCTTATATAAGTTCTAGAAAGTGGCGGCTTTTTCTAAAATCTGTAACTTTGGATCGCCTTTTTATTTATGAACATCTAATAAGTCAACCACAACAAAAATGATTTTTCGAATGGTATTGTTGTTTTAAGTGAATTATTTTTGCTCTTTTCCTAATTTTTTAAGAAAATGATTCCTTTCAACCGACATTTGGCTTTTCCAATTTTTTAATTCTAAGGACTTATCTTTTAACATTGGATCCACGTTTCCTGATGAGGAGAGATTTCCTAAACATCATTGTCCGTCTCTTAACTCACCTAAAAAAACTTTAATCTACGACCCTAAGGTTTTGTATTCGACCAATAAAGTTACAATTGCTGAGGGTAGAAAAAAACTAGAGAAAAATCTGTTTGATATTTTTTTATTTCAAATATTAAACAAACAATCGGTTGTGGTGAAAAGGAAAGGAATAAGGAAATTGAGGGGTTAGAAGACCCCTTAGGCTGGAAACTTTTCTCAATAATAAGAGAGAAACTAATACCTTCTCATTATGATGAGAATGCAGTAAGAAAAATTACATTTTTTCTGTCTACGCCTACAAAACCCTTATTTGCGCTCGCTTGTCGACCTCTTCTCGGACTGATTTTTTGAAATCATCGCCAAACCAACAAATAGGTTCCAGATTTCTTAAACGCTTCATAATTCAAAGTTCATCTAAATTGCGACATCCAAATTGTAACATCTTTGAAATTTATAACACTATAATCTTCATTCTACGTTCCACAAATTGAAGTTTTTAAATTTTATCTTAATTTCTTCCAAATTGGAATTACACAATCTCGATTGAAGCAGAAATGTAACACGAAGTGGCAAAAATTATAGAAAAACAGTCCGTATTTTAAAAATGATGCTGGAAACTATCTCATTCAGAAAAAAATGTGATTGGACCAAAATTTTCGTTTGAATCTACCAATTAGTGTCTCATATTTTTTAATACAATTTTTATAAACTAATCAAGATATTTAATCTTCTTTCTCTTTGATGTTGTTGAGGGATTTAACACACTTACAAAATTCACTACAGAAGTAAAAAATAAAGCTGATGCTCGTCCGCCAGAGTATTCAAAGTTTATTTTCATAAATAAATAATAATCATCTCAAATTTTCACTTGAATTTCCTGAAGGAAAAAATCCCAGCTATCTTTTCAGCACACAAAAAATCAGGAAATAGTGGAAATTCGAAAAAAGTACAAATTTATCAATGACCTTTATCTTTAAATGCATATTGTTTATTTTTCCAAAAAATGATTATAATCAATGGAAAAGGTCGTAAAAAATTTTTTTGAAACTACTGTAGACCTAATTTGAATGCGATTTTTTTTTCGAAAAACTCAGCTTTACCGTTTTTTATTTGAAGTTTCAACTTTGAAGATTCCATGATGGCTAATTTTTAACCTAGACTTAGTTAATTGTTTTGTTAAATGCAGAGAATTTGTCTATCTAAGGTCCATAATGCTAACATGAGTATACTTAATTATTCATACTAGTAATATAGGTAAATTTTCATTCTCTAAGGGCCAATATTTCTACGACTCCTGATTTTCACAATTTTGTGAAGTTTATGAAGATTTTTGAATCTCTTCTTGAAGACACTTTCGTATATAGCGACGGACCAATACTTGAGGTCTTTTCTCAAATTCTTGAAGCACGTCCTTCGGTACACAAATCTTGAAGAATGAAAAATTTTTTATTTAGATACAGGCTTTATTAGAAGCGCAATTTTAATTAAATTCAGGCCTGAGATTATATTCCATTTAATTCCCTTATTAATTATTATAAGGGAACGAACACGACTTTCATGCAAAATTTAACGATTTTTAAGACTACTCATAATCTCATATGGAATATTTAATATTTAAGCTTTGGGAATAAAATTTTTTCAATAAAATAGTTCAATTTATATAGAAATAAATGAATTTTCAACTTAAAAAAATGTGTACCAAAATAAGCAATAGTTCCATTTTCAGCAAAAAAATAATTTTGAACCAAAAAAAGGAGGTTTTGACAAAATAATTAAATTTACAACTAAAAATAATGAATGTTCAAACAAAAAGATAAATTTTTAAATGAGAAGATTAATTCTCGATCAAAAAGTCGAATTTTGAAATAAAAAATTAATTTTTAACAAAAAAAAATATTTTTAACGAAGTTTCAACTAAAAAGAACCAAAAGAAAGAAGACGGTTTAAAAAAATGTTTTTTTCAAAGCCAAAAGCAGAAATAAGAGGTTCGAACAAAATACTTAAATTTGTCACCTAAACTGATGAATTTCCAAATGAAATATTAATTTTCAACAACAAAAAATATTTTTAACGAAGTAGTTAAATTTTTAACCAAATAAAGGAATGATTAACCAAAATAAATTAGTTTTCAAAAAAGAAGTATAATTTTCTTCAAAAAGTCAATTTTGAAATTCATAGTTGAATTTTCAATTTAAAAAATCAATTTTCGAGAAAAGAAAAACGAATTTTTATAAATTAGTTAACTTTTCAACCGAAAAATGATATGAAGATTGATTTTCAACCAAAAGAAACGAATTGTAATAAAATTCATGAATTTACATCCGCATTGTTGATTTTTAATCTAAAAGAGGCGAATTTTTAGCCAAAAATGGCAAAGTTAAATTTTAAGTTATTCAATTTTTAATGAAAAAAGATGATCTCCACCAAAATAGTTTATTTTAAACGAAAGAGATGAATCTCCAACAAATAACGTGAACTGTAATAATTGATATTTCAACAACAAAATATTCAATATTAAAAGTCGTTGAATTCAACCAAAAAGAATGAATTGTCAACAAATTATGTAATTTTTCAAATAAACAAGATCAGTTTTCAACAAAAAATAACACAAAAACAAATAAAAGACAACTTTTCAACAAAACAGTTAAATTTTGAACCAAAGAGAAGAAACTTCAACTG
>CAKNXH010000132.1:39067-78077 GCA_932178445.1 Andricus quercusramuli
TAATTATGAGTGAAAAAGCAAGTCATCATCTCATAGAGCATAATTTTGTATCACCCAGATTGCTGTGGGCTAGAATGAAGGTAGGAATCAGAAGATTATTTATCGTAGCGTGGTACGCACCAGTTGATAGCGATTCGAGGGAAGTTAAGGACGCCTTCTGGGACACTCTAAATGATACAATAAGTATTTGCGATCAAGGTGAAAGAATAATTCTGCTAGGAGATATGAACGGATGGGTCGGTGTCCAACGTCAGGATACAGATACAGAAAGGGTGCTAGGTAATTTTGGAGATCCAACAAGAAAAAATTATAACGGGGAAAAGCTAGTTAGTTTATGCTTAGAAAAGGGCCTATTTATTACGAATACTTGGTTTAGACATAAAATGATCCACATGTACACCTGGCGTAAAGGAAATAGCCACAGCATAATTGACTTTGTTATTGCGGATGAAAGATTAAGAGAACTAGTTAAAGATACAAGAGTCATGAGGGGTTCCGAATGCAATTCTGATCATTACCTTTTAGTCTGCAAAATAAACTTAGGGCGGGGATGGAGAACAAAGAAAACAAAGAAAACGAAACAAACACGAATAAAAATTGAAAATTTACAGAGACAAGAAGTGCAAACAGAGTTTAAAAAGAGGTTAACTGAAAGCATAGATGGGGCAACGTGGGAAGCGCTTATAAGCAATAAAGATATAGAGGGCGCGTGGACTTTATTACGGGATGTCATTGTCAAATCTGCGACCGGAGTATGTGGTACAGCGGTTGTAGGAAGAAAGTCTGGCGATGCGTGGTGGAACGATGAAATTGCGGCAGCCCAAAAAGAAAAGAAAGAAGCGCACAATAAAATGCTGAACATGACAGGTCTTAGCGATGAGGAGAGAACTAGACTTAAAAATGATTACAGACACAAAAATAGGAAAGTTAAACGACTAGTCAAAGAGAGTAAAGAGAAAATCAGAACAGAAGAAGAGAATAAAATAATAAACTACTTTGAAGGAATTATGAAACTATTATATAAACAGTTGAAGGAAAGTAAAAGTACAGAGTTTGCTAGCATGAGAAACAGCAAAGGCGAAATGCTATATGATATAGACGGAATAGTAGACGCTTTGAAAGAGTCTTTCAAAGAACTATTGGGAGGTGAAAATATCGGACAACAAAACTGCGACATAGAAGATAATGCATTAGAAAACCCAATTGAAAAAGTCTGTGTCACTGAGGTCAGAGATATAATTAAGAACTTGAAAACGGTAAGGCTGCGGGTATAGACAATATTAGCGCTGAAATGCTTAAATACGGTGGCGAGTACATACCTCACAGGTTGTGCGAATTAATAAATTTATGTATCGAAACGGGAGAAGTCCCAGACGATTGGAGAAAAGTGATTATCGTACCAATATACAAAAGAAAAGGAGATAAAAGCAACTGCAGTAATTACAGAGGTATCAGCCTACTAAGTACCGTAAGTAAAATATACTCAAAAATACTTATCCGTAGGGTAATGAAAATTACAGAAGAGAAAATATGGGAAGTCCAAAGTGGATTTATGCCAGGAAGATCATGTACGGATCAGATATTTAGCCTAAGACAGGTCGCAGAAAAAAGTTTGAGAGTAGGAAAGAAAGTCTTCTGTGCATTTATCGATCTAGAAAAAGCATTCGACACGGTAAATAGAAGTAAACTTTGGGAAGTCCTTAAAGAGTATGGAGTGAATGGAGGGCTCCTACAAGCAATAAAAACAATATATACAGGTAGTAAAGCGAGTGTAAGGGTAAATGGGAAAAAGAGTGAATGGTTCGATATTATGCAAGGCGTGAAACAAGGATGCGATATGTCCTCGTGGCTTTTTATCATATTCATGGATAAGTGTCTTAGAACTGCCCTCTTCGACGAAAAAGGTGTAGATCTCGAAACCGTCAAGGTACGTGGGTTGGCTTTCGCGGATGACAAGATTGTTATGGCAGAATCAGTCGAAGACTTGCAAAGAATGTTGAATAAACTTAATACAAGCATGAAGAACATGGACCTCAAAATTAACGTGAATAAAACGAAAGTCATGGTGTTTGAGGGAAAAAGTGAGAAAACAATATGCAACATAGTTCTAAATGATGAGAAATTAGAACAAGTTGACAAGTACGTATATCTAGGTAGTCTATTCACTAACGACGGAAAAATAGATGGGGAATTAGATAGGCGCATAAATAAGGGTAAGCAGGTTATCGGTAGAGCAAGGTCCATCCTCACAAATAAAAACATATCAAAAAAAGCTAAAATGGCCATACATAACTCTATTTTCGTACCGACTGTACTATACGGTAGCGAAACATGGACCTGTCAAGAAAAAGACAGGAGTAAAATCAACGCGATCGGCATGAAACCTCTGCGCATAATATGCGGGAAAACACTGATGGACAAAGTACGAAACGAAACAATCCTCGAAGAATGTGGTACAGGGGAGACACTAGTTGACATATGGGAAAGAAATCAGCTAAGGTGGTTCGGACATCTTGAAAGAATGAAAGATGAACGACTGACCAAGCAAGTGTATAAAGGTAAAGTAAATGGCAAAATGCCCAGAGGTAGACCGCCGAAAGAATGGTTAGAATCTGTGAAAGAGACACTAATACGAAGAGACATAAGAAGCCATAGAAATACAAGAGCCTGCATGAAAAAATGCATGGACGTGAATGAAGCTAGAGTAGTATGCCAGGACAGAAATATGTGGCGACAAATAGTTTATAAACAGAGTGACAATAGAGTGAATGATGCCTGAAACAAAGACCTTGGATACTAATGGGCCCAGGTGGGGAACCATACATAATAATTTTGTGAGGCTCCTCACTTGGGGTGATCGCTAGAGAGATTGATCAGCAACCTGGGTCGGAGCAGTGTTGCGGAGTGAACGTGTAATTTATATAAATAACACGAGAACTCCAGATCAATCTAAGACATCTATACATAACACCTACATACCCATCCACCCTATACCCATATACCGATCAACCTCATACCTATATACCTATTTCACTACTTTCCAACCGAACAAGTCACGCCTACCCCGGAAGGGAAAAGGCTTAATGGTATAATAATAATAATAAAAATCTAAAAAATATGGATAACTCACACTGACGGAGAGTACTGGGCCCACTTTATACATTCCATATCGATGTGATCTTTTAGAATAGTCGATTACAGTCGTTTCCGTATCTAATAGATCAGCAAGTTCTTTTTCAATGTAATAAGCGAACTCTTTCATGCGAAAATCGGTTCCTCCTGTGCAAACAAACTGCAACATTGATAAAAAGAATTAATTCACTTTCATAAGATGGTTGGCCGATATTTGCAAAAATTTGAATTGCTGAATTCACACCCCCTGGTTTCGTATTTTACATAGGGAAAATTGACCAAAATATAATACCCACATAAGAAGTAATAGCTTTTGACAGACTTAAAAAACTTTTTATGTGTAGAGTTAAAAATCATGCGAAAATTCAAAATGGCGGCGATCACGATTTTTGCAAAAATTGAATGTTTTTGCATATTCCGACAAAAATACTTGAAACTCTGTTAAAATACCTGTTTTTATTAAAAAGTAAATAGCGATGTGTACAACACAACATTCTATAAAATTACAAAATGACGACTGATATAATTTCTAAAAAGTCGTAATTCTTCATTTTTAACGTCAAAATTGGTTCGTGAAGCAATTTCATGAGTAGGAATAAACTAGTGATGCATAAACATATACAATTCTCAATGATAAAAATAAATGGCTGCCAACGTAATCGCCAAAAAGATTGTTTTTCACACTTTTTTGTTCAAATTTGTATAGTTCGTGATAGAATCAATTCTATTAACGAAAAATAAAGTTATAAAATGAATAGCACACAATTTTCTTAAAAACAAAAATGGTTCAACTCTTAAAAGTTGAGAGTTAAGTTACCGATGATTAATATAATTATAGAAAAATTGATGTAAAATGTGGCTGTTTTAAGAATTGTATGAGCTACCATTTGTTTTAATGTGTGTATTTTATTTCATAATTTTATTTTTCGTTCATAGATTTGATTATATAAAATGAAATATATATATTTCATTTTTTTTGAATTAAAATTGGTTCGTTAAAGTTGGTATATACCAATTTTAACAAACAAGTGTGAACAACGATCTTTTTGGCAATTTCGTTGACAGTCAGTTTTTCAGAATTGTAATATTTATCCATGCTCAACTCGGAAAATGCAAAGATATCAAATTTTTGCGAAAATTGTGATCGCCGCCATATTGAATTTTCGCAAAATTTTGAATTTTACACATGACCATTTTTTTTAGTCAGTCAGAACCTACCACTCTCAAGTTGGATTTAATAAAAAGGTGATCAAGTTTGTCAGAATCTACCACTCGGGCGTTACATTTAATAAAAATTGTATAAATTTATCTCAATTAGAAGCTTTTGTTCAATTTTCCCCATATGAGATACTTCGAAAAATTCCAGGCTTGTAAAAAACCTCTACATATTATCCAATTGGGCTAAAAAACATTTCAGGGCATCTTCTTTTCATGTAACCTCACGAAACTAGTCTAATATTAAGAAAAAATGTTTAATAGAATTTGTTTAAATGGAATTTGTATTTTTGCTGTACCTTCACGTCCCCAAATAACTCCTCCAAATCATCAGAATGAGTGTCAAATCCAAGGTGGTATAAAACATCCTTGCTCATTTGCTCAACCCCGGCGTTTTTAAGCTTTACTGTTCCATCTTGACATCTACGAAAATCCAAAACTAATTAAAATCCATTTCTAATATTATTGTTACTTTATTATCTTGAAAAACAAAATTTAGATCCGCATTACAAAACGTTAGCTCTTAGTTTGAGGCAAAATTCAAACTTGGATGACCTAGATTCGAATGAAAATTTAGTATTTATTTTTAGTAAAGGATTGTCTTACTGTATAGAATTTTTCTTACCTTTCAACATTTTCGTCCTGTCCACAAACTGTAACCGACATTTCACTAAAAAAGGGTTTCTTTTTATTAGAAGATATGATATTTATATTAACTAATTATATGTTATGCTTATCTGAACATATAGTATTCAGAAGTATATTTAATCTTGATTAAAACTGAACATTTTCCTTCAAGACAAAATACAACAATGCATCACAATCAACAACTTTTGATATTTTGATTAATCAATAAGAAAATATTTGAACTAATTCAAAAAAATGATTCATATTGATTTATTTTATCTTATCGATTTCACTCAACATAGACGATATTTTCTCTTGTGTAGATATATTACATGCACACAAAAATTCAAACGACTGTTTTTTGTTTTCAACGTTAAAATATCTCGATATTTCTTTATTGGCTAAAATTTTATTTTCATTCGTAGTAAAATTTTCTTTTTTAAATAACGAGTTTAAAATTATTTCCCTACCTTTTCACTTTCTTATCAATTATCCAGTCACTGTTATCACTCAAAACGTAAAATAAACAAAAATTGAAAAAGATTGATTTCTAATTCTTACAAAAAAGAAAGTAATTTATCATAAAGTTTCTCAATTTCTCAAAAATAAAAACTTTTAAAACTCAGAAACAAGACTTTAATACCAATCGTGGTGCACATGACGGCTGCATAGGAACTGAAATGAAACAAGAGCATTCCTTCAAACCCAAGCTTTTAGAAATGAGATTACTCCCTACTGATAAGAAATGCACTGACAGCTTTCCTATGTTGACTCACAATTACAAATATTTGTTATCAAGATTCAATTCTTCAGACTCTACAAAAATTATCTTCCGATTTTGAGTGCATAAAATGTAATTTTAAGTAAATTTGAGATATTTTTATAGTTTTTCGTGCTTGAATTAAAAAATTCGATTTTCTTCGTTAATTTTTTTATTTGGTAACTCTTAATAATTAATTTCTTCATATATAACTTCCAAGATAATCACAAATATTTTCTCGTACAACTCAAACACTTTTTGTAATTATTAGAATGAACGATTGTTCTTACAATCTTTCAATGTTTATTGATTTAATTGGATTATCTTACAAAGTCACAAATATTTTATATGAATTTGGAAGAAAGAAAATGTCTGTTGGAACTTTGCAAGGGAAATCAGCAAATTCAATTACTCACCTCTTGACAGCAGAATATGAACTGGCTTTAAAATAAAATTGTAATAAGAGCGGCTTTCACTTCTGAATCCACACACCAGCGCTGAATTCATATATGAGAATAACATTTTTGCGTATATTATCGCTAAATACAAACATTAAAATTGGCCAGTTGATAGTTTACCTTTCAGGAATTTCAAATTTTCTTGTACTTGAAACAATAAAAAATAAATGTTTACATATGCCAAAAATGTGTCAATTTCAAATTGAAGCTCTCAAATCAAAAATTATATCTTTCACATCACTCGTTTACCCTTTTTTTTGTATTATTGTAAAGATTTACATTGAAAACGTTTTTATCGATAAAGCTTTTTCCTTGCAAAAAAAGTGTTGTTGAAAGAGTCTTATCTGAAACAAGTTTGCCTTATTTAATTTAGAGACCCTGCAGCATATAATGTAAAAAAGGTAATTGAACTCATTAAAGTTATCATTTTCGAATGTTGACCGAGAATTACGTCAATGAGTATTTCCAGAGATGTTTTGAGAATATGTTACACAATGATTCAGTTTTTCTTAATATGCGATGCTAAAAAAGGGTAATTGAAGTTATCATCAACGAATACAATAAATGCGGTAATCGGTACTTCCAGATATGTTTTGACAATATTTTGCGTAATAACTCAGTAGATTTAAATATCTCTTTTTTAGTGCAAATACGTAGATAAATAAACATATTATTTAATACATATCTCATTATTCATTATTCGATATTTTTATTAAAAAATGTATTACCGTACGAAATCGATGTTCAATACAGCCCTTTTGGTAAACGCTGTCCTTTTGGTTAATACTGTCCCTTATTAGATTAGAATATATCCTCTGACATCCTGAACAGGAAAAGATACTGTGGAGACTTCTATATTTTTTTCATGAAAATTTAAAAAACTGAAAAATTTACAAATAAATATCCCATCTTTCATATGTCTGTCAAGCAGTTTTTTATTTGTCCTTTTATAACATAACACACATTCAACAACATTTTACATAACTCGTATCATTTAAGTCGTAAAAGGATGTAAAGAAGTTATTTTTAATTTTTTAAATTGTATTACTCTTGGCTGAAAACGCAATCGCAACAATGCATCGTAATATCGCTCAATATTTTAATAAACTTCTTGTTTCATAAAGTTCAACAGTAGCGAATCCACCGCTAAAGTTAAGCACTTAAATAGTTTGAATTTATATTATTAACAATCGATAGCACAGGCCGACAAGATTTGCACCCAAAGACCGGACTATGTGACCCCTAAGGATTTTGGTATCCTAAAAACGAATCCGTGTCTAAATTTTTCCTATACGACAGGTTTTTGAGATATCCTAATCTAAATGTGCAAAAATGGCTATTTTCAGCCGTATTTGAGAAAATATAACATAATCATAATTTTTTCTAAAAACTGCTAATACCATCGTTTAGTACTCCTTTTCATCTTCCATTTGCATTTCCGATCATCCAGAACCGATTTTTTTTCTCCGACATATCGCACATCAACCAACTAGCAAAGAAAGCGAAGAGAAACTGGAATGATTAGTGTGTCATATCTCAGAGACAAAAAAAAATCGGTTTGAAATTGAAGATGAAAATGGAAGGTAAAAAGAAGTACTAAACAATGGTCTTTGGGTACAAAAAAGATGTCATTTTTTATCGGCCTGTGTAGTTAACACGCGTAGTAATCTTTTAATGGAACCGCATTATTTGATACAGATTGGTGTATACTGTATATTATGTGTAATTAATTATTCATAATATTCATATAGGTTTTTAATATAGTATTTCAATCGAAGACTTGTCGTACAGGCGTTAACGTACATCACATTAATTATTATAATGAAGAATTATTTGTTATAACAATCTTGTACCTAATGTACACTATACTTGTTAACAATACGCATCACAGATATGTCGTTGTTTTAAAAAGCAATTAAGAAATCAAGTAACCATAGACAGACTGGAGATTTGGAAAATCTATAATATAGTCCGGCGGATAGTGACCATTTTTGAAGAGAATTGTGCAAAATTGTGCATCTCAAAAAGATCTACAAAATTTTCTTTGAACCATTTTTGAAATAATACCCCTTGTTTTTGTTTTAATTGTCAAAAATAACGTTTAGAAAAATGGGAATGACCCAGCGTAGCGGGCAGATTTTTTAATAATATTATAATGAAAACATGTTCCAAAAAAGGTGCAGGAATATTTTCAAAAGATTCATTTAACTTTTTTAAAAGTTTTTTGTGAAAATTTGTTATAAGTGTTTTTTACATAAATCATGAAACTTTTCTATAATTATTACCTTATTTCAGTTCCCTGACATTGACTTAGTTGATGAATATATATGATACATTATAAGTTCACATAACTTTTAAAAATGTTGCGTAGGTATATATATTTTTAAAAAATGCTTCTGCTGGTTACATGAAATTCATAATTGATTACCTCATCCGCCGGACTAATACTTTTTAGTTTTTACATTTTGTTTTCAGGTGCCAAAAATTTGCTTAACAAATTTTGCTTTCTTGAAAGGGCACTTTGATGGAAAGTTTCTCATTTTTGTTTCGAAATCCACAAAAAAAGATATTAAAAAGATTGAACATCAACAAAATGAATGTTTTTCTAAAAAGCAAAAGGAAAACATATTCCTTTCGAAGAATTCTACAAAAACTTCCTTTCTCATTTACCGATATTTTGTATCGCTTGTGAGTATTTAAAAAAATATACAGTTTTTGAACTTTTCCAACATTTTTTCAGTGCAATAATCAAAAAATAGGAAAGGAATTTTTTTCCAACTCCTCGAAAAAACAGTTTTGCTTCTAGACTTTTTAGTTTAATTTCCCTTACACCGCTGGCCCTGAATGTTTCTCAATTTATATATTTAAAATGCAATCAAACATTTTAGAAAGTGACCAATTTTTAACTGAAAGTATAAAAACTATACGTTGCAATTTAAACAGTATAAAAAATTGTTATTCAGAAATTTGTCAATTCGATTTCTAAATTCGTAGGTTCTAACATTTAAATCTACGAGATTAAAATATTTTTAAGTGATTAAACCGTTCTTTGTTTTTATCAACCCAACATTTATTTATAGGTAAGTCTTCTTAGGCCGAATAAAATGACAAAAGTTAAAAAAAATTAAACTTTTTAGTGAAGAAGAGAATGGAAAAATGTAAATGAAGACCACACAAAATGTATCCAATTTTTTTCTAAACGTATTGTTAAGTGGCATAGATATTAAAACTTTTATTCCATTATTTTAATCATAGTAAATATTTCAAGTCCAAAAAGAGTGATAGGAGGAGCACCTTAAATGTTATTTCAGTAAAGTGGTATAAACATTTTCTCTAAAATTACATGTTCTGATTACTACGCCGTGTTTATGATAAATTTTTTAATTCTGTAACAATCACACAACAGAAATGATTTTAAAAACTCTCTTCACAATTATTGTAATTAAGAATCTAAAGACATATTCAGGATTATTAAATGTCACACTAGTAAAATACCTAATAAATAAAGTATAATAATAACAAAAAATAACAAAGACGCAATGAAAGGACAATTTAATTTCAACTATTTTATTACTACACTAAACTACAGGCAGTATTTATTAATACGCAAGAAATCATCTACTTACTTACTAATGTGTGTGACATTTCAACATTCCTGCCAGCACCCACATTCCTATCAATAAGGCAAAACATTCCAGGACTTTGTGCAAAAAATGATAAAATTGTACACAATTTTTTTTTTAATTAGAAAATCATCTGAAGATTTTGATTTTAGAAAGCACAATTTTTTGTGTTCCTGGTTCTCGACTCGTAATTTCTTTTGTAATAAAGTTTTCACCTAATCAACAACTATATGACAAAAAACCGATGGGTGAAATGCATTCAACTTGTTAATCATTTCAATCACATGTATACACATTATACTCTTATAGCAAGATATTAGAATAAATAGTTAAAATGCCTTTCGGAAAGCTTTTTTGCAGTTTTTTTTCGGTAAATGTTTCACGTACACGACAGAGATTTAACGAACATATATTTCGTTCATAAAAATTACACGGAATGTACAGCTAAGGAACTCTTTGCAAATATTCGTAAACAGATGTAGAATTATAGTCTGCATTATTATCTAAAATCGATCGTCGCTCCACGCGTCACAAGTCAGATAAGAATGAATCATTGTGGTATTTTGAAACGGAATTTTTGGTCGATTCAGAGAACCTCATTGAGAAGAAAAATCTGATGATATTTCGTTTAAATTTTAGATCTTCCATAAAATCTTAAGATTTTCAAAATGTTTTTCTTTTCCCATGGGATTTTTCCTTGAGGATTTGAGCGATTTTTAAGAATTTATTTTTAAATACAATAACGTGGATATGTAGCCAAGAGTGGTCTGTTGAATTTTGAACATTTTTTTACAATATTTTCTTTTTTCTACATCCTCGAAGTTCAGAAACCCCCGGAGCTTTGTACTTGAACATCACGTCACGCCGCGAAGAAAATGTAACCATGCAGAATTGTAACAATTTTTCTTTTACTTATACTATAGCTGGATTACTGTCCACTCCACTAGGGTCATTTCCATTTTGCATGTATTTATAATTAAATAATGAGAGCTTAAAAAAGTATCGTAAAACGAAAATTGTGCTAAAGGTCAATACTGTTCGTTTCATTGGAAAATTGGCAAAAGGCTAGAGAATCGCCATTTTTGTCATATTTTTTTAGCTTTAATGAGATTTTCTATAGCTATATATTTTCGTCTTGAAAACTAGGTCGCGTGAGATTCTGCAAATAAACAAATCGCTGGTGCAGTAGAAAGCTAGAATAAAAATTAGAGTCGGAAGATCAGAGATAATAATAAAAATATTGATTAAAAATAGAAGAAGGCATAAAAGTTAAATTCGAAGAATGTAACTATTTCATATAATTCGTACTAGTAAAACTCAATCAACCTTTACTTTTTTTATCACAACAAACCAATTATCTCTTCAGTTTGATTTCATTTTCTAGCTATTTTTTTCATTCTGTCAAAAATAAACGAATCTCTTGCATTACATCCGTTTTTCTTCAAATAAATAAGCACATAATTTATTAAGTGAAGGTCAATAACTTATTCTCACAGCGAACAAAAAAATAGGTTCGCTTTTTTTTTGTTTTCAAGCAACAAAAACCTAATATTAGGTTTCTTCACTTTTGCTTAATCGTAATTTTCAGATTCTTGCTGCACGAGTTTGAATCGACGAGGACTTTTCACACACATAGATCCATGGCCATCCAAAGATGTAAGACGACCTTTTCGTTGCAAGTGCCTCGTTATGTATCGTGAAATCAAAGTTTGAGGTCTTTTTTGTAGTTCATCCAAAACTTCCTTCGGAGAATTCACCTGCAAAATTAGAATTATGAAAAATTAATTATGAATATTTCTAAATTGAAAAATAAGAAATTCAACATTGGGGTTTTTGGAATCACAATATTATTCTGGCACACAAAATCACGATGTAACTCAGGGTTCGTAATGTTTTAGATAACAGAAAAAACAGGTAACGTTTGTATAGAAATAAGGGACTTAAAAAAAATATTTACATAGAAAAATATTTCATCTTTATTAAATATTTGTGTTGTATTTTTTCTGATTATTTAGATGCTTTTAAATATTAATGTTACAAAATCAAGATAATTTTGCTTTTAGTATTTCAAAGGTAAGCTTCGTTATAATTTTGACGGAAATGTAAACGATTATTTGAAAGTATAATTATTTCTTTAAAAAAATGGCTTCACTCAATTTGGATGCATTCAAACTTGATTCTCCTTCAACTTTAAATCGGTTTGAATTCCCGATTCTTTATTAACTTTTTCTTTCTATAGAAGGACTTTTTATTTGGTCATTATGATTTTAATTGGTTACATTCTTATCATAAATAAAAAGTATTTTTTTTCATTTCTAAATTCGTGGCTAAAATTATGCAATAAAGAAAATGAATATTCAAAATATAGAGAAAAAGGGAGAAGTATGCGGGGCAGATGGGGCACAAAATCACTTTTCTCGAACATCAAGAAGAGAGATTCAGAAAAATTGGTTGCCTTGCATTCTAAATAAATTCCCAAATTTTATTCAGGTTTCTACAGTTCTTATACAGTTGCTAGGCTTTTAAATTTTGGATTTAACAAGTCGTACTTTCAAAAAAGGAAGTTGCTTTTTGTTAGTTTCTTTATTTTCAACTAAAAATAAACTATGATTTGCCGAAGCATCAAACGATTCTGACCTGGTCTTTAATATAATATCATGAAATTAAAAATATCAGACAACAAATGTTCGGGGAATAAATTTATTTCAGACTTAACGAAATGCTAGCTAATTTAATCCACATAAACTGAAGAAATTCCAGGAAACAATTTTCAATTATATTTTTTAAATATGATTTTCGACTCTATACGAAAAATGGTATAAATTTCGCAGATTCAAAATGTTAGCATTAAGAATATTCAAAATGCCTGCTCAAATGTGGGACCTAGAATCTCGAAAGGAAAAAAGTGGATACTCAAATTCAAATTTTCCACTTCAAAAATGATGAATAATCAGGGCGTTTCTTGAACAAAAAAATCCAGGACTTTTCCAGGTTTTTCAGGAAAGAAAAATTAATCTTTCAAGGTACCCTATTTTTGCAGTGAAAAAATACTCTTCACGAAACATAGTAGAAGTTGGAACTAAAAATGTGCCATATGCGAAATTTCTCATACGCTTCCAAAATCTGATTTTATGGTCAAAAACACGTTTTTTGATGATAGCTTTTTAACGCGGTGAAAAATAACGACGCTAAAATCGTAAATATTTCGAACTTCTCATTTCTTCAACTTTAACCTCGACTTTAACAAAACAATTTTATGACATTTTTTGAAATTCAATATTTTTCAGCTGCTGATATACTCACAGTGATTTCAATTCCGTTTTTTAGCTTTTTTATCAGAATTGGTTGAAATTTGACTGAGTTATCTAATTTCATGCTAATTTACATTTATTTTTCGATGAAATAATTAATTTTTTAACAAAATAGTGGAATTCTCAACTACGCTGTTGAATTTTTAACCTTCAAGGATGAGTTTTCAACCTAGTGATTGAATTTTAAAGCTAAAAGATTAAACTTCAACCAAAAAAGTTGCATTTTCAACAAAATAATTAAATTCTTTAGAAGACAGTTTAATTGTTAACAAGAAAGGTGAATTTAAAACCCAAAGGGACGAATTTTTCGTCCAAGTAGACGAATTTTCAACAAAACAGTTGAATTTTCAACCAAAAAGGATGAGTTTTTAACAAAACAGTGAAATTTGTAATCAATACTGGAATTTCCTACCTAGAAAAATAAATTTTCAACCAAATAGTCGAATTTTTTAACAAAAAATATTAAAGTTCAATCAAAAGCAATTGAATTTTTAACACAAAAAAATGAATTTAAAAAAAAAAGATGAATCCTCAACAAAAAATTTAATATTTGATATTTCAACAACAAAAAAAGAGAATTTTCAACAAAATAGTTACCAATTTTTAATTAGAGAGATGAATTTTCAATTGAAATGATGAAACTTAAAAAAAGCTCTTAACAATACAGGTCAAATTTCAACTCAGAATTCAAATTTTCTATTCAAAAAGACGAATTTTCCAGAAATAAAAATTGTTCAGTCTATACAGAAAATGATTTCATACACATTATTAAACTTTCAAGTCAAAGGCGAGTTTTTTGTAAAACGGTTGCATTTTCAAAACAAAAATATGAACTTGAATAAAAAAACTACGAATTTTTAACTAAATAGATCAATTTTCATAAAAAAATGGAAAAGTTAAATTTTCAGGTGAAACATTAATTCTAAATGAAAAATAACGAATTTTCAATAAAATAGTTAAATTTTCCACCTAAGAGATAAATCTCCGAACAAAAAAAATAATTGTTAACAAAGTGGTTCAACTTTTGTACAAGTACTTGAATTTTCAATTTAAGAAAATCCATTTTCAGCCAAAAATGGAATAGTTACATTTTTAGTTAGAAAAATTGATTTTTTAATAAAAAAATCAGTTTTCAACAACAAAAAATGAATTTTCAATGAAATAGTTCAATTTTCAAACCAAGAGATGAATTTTCGAATAAAAAAATCAATTTTCAATGAAGTAGTTCAACTACTAACAGAGTACATAGTTGAATTTTTAACTTGAAAAAATATTTTTTCAGCCAAAAATGGAATAGTTACATTTTCAGCTGAAAAAATTAAATTTTTCACAAAAAAAGAGTTTTCAACAAAGTAGTTAAACTTCCAACCAACGAAATAAATGTTGAGCAAAAATAACTAATATTGAACTGGACTTGTTGAATTTTTAATAAAAATATAATAATTTTCAACAACAAAAAATGAATTTTCAACTGAAAAGATGAATTTTAACTAAAATGATGAATTTGCAACAACAACAACACAAGATTTTTTAATGAACTGGTTCAATCTTCACGCAAACAATTTAATTATCTAACAAAAAAGATTATTTCAGGAACATTATATCAGCGTAGCCTCAAACATAATTTTAAAAATTCTCTAACTTTATTCTAACCAATTTTTCATTTTCTCTGACCATTAATATTCAAATACCAATATAATTCATCCCAATGAAATTCCCTGACTTTCCCCTGATATTTTTTCTAAACCACGGCCACACTTTACAAATATTGTGGAATAACTCAGTCAAACCTATTTTTTCTTCAAGGGAATAAAAATTTCAGGACCATATGCAAAATTCAAGGACTTTTCCAGGTTTTTCCAGGTGAAAAAGAATTCAAGGACTTTTCCAGGTTTTCAAGGATTTCCAGGACGCTAGACACCCTGGAATAATGAACAAAAAAAATTACCTGATCGCCTTTGAGTCGATCCAACATTGTGACACAAACCACAGCCGATTTAATTCCAGCATGATGTGTGAGAGCTGCAAAGGCAAGACTCTCCATCTCGATATTTAAGACATTGTTGCTATGGATGCTGGTAAGGTATTCCATTTTTTCTGATTCCGAAAAATCACAAAAAGCACCATCTAAACGACCTTGACCTTCGTAAAAATCGCTGCAGCACATGGTTTTTCCAACTACTGTATCATACAGATCATCATGATGAGCGAGAGCTTTCAACTCACGTGCTAAATGTCGGTCCAGTTTCGCTGGTCTACGAATTACTTTCCCTAAGACTGGCTGAAACATAAAACGTTTAAGTTAGGCAAATTAAGATGATCTGTTAATTACATGAAATACATTTTATTTAAATTATTTGCAACATTTTTATAAAAAGTATTCAATGCTCACACATTCTAGATAAGGATTTAACATTCCATCGACTACTTCCTCTGAAACAACCACAGTTCCAGGTTCTAAGCCAATTCCACCACAGGTTCCAATTCTAAAGAAAACTGGATCCTTGACCTTTGCGTGATACATCAACTTAATAACTTCATGGAGGAGAATTCCAACCGACGGAATTCCCATTCCGTGCTGAAATGGCATTAAAAATATTGTTTAAGATACACATTAGATAATATAAACATCGAAAGATTGATTTTTACTGAAACCCATACAAGGATGTTTGTATACAAACTATATAGTGCTTGATATGCTTCAATTAAGATTTAAAATTTAATATATACATTTTTAAGCATCCAAAAGAAGAAGACATCAATTTCTATGTTCCCGAGTAACTAAAGAAAGTTCATGGGATTATTATAATCGATTATTATCGACCTTTACTTTTTCTTTACATGAAAGTTCAAAGAAGGAGTTAAAAGGTGTTATCTTTGCTCACGAGTACTTAGGGGCCATTCAAAAACTAAGTCACATTATTTTGAAAAGTTTTTTCCATCACGGTGATGTCACAAATACGAACATCCCCTTTAAATCCAAAATTTGTCTTCCTTTCATTTAATAAACGCCTAAAATATAACACTAAATATACAAGCATATTTTAAAAGATTTCACAAACCAATATTCTGTCAAAACTGGGGGGAAATAGGGTGATTTTTTATGAACATAGGGGAATAATATAGGGAAATACATTCATTTAATTAAAATTAATGTATAGGCCATATTGAATTCAAAGCGATATATTGCATTTTTAACAAACAAATTAATTTTAGACCAAACAGTTGCATTTACAACCGATATTTGATCTTTCAAGAAAATAAGATGAATTTCCAACAGAACAGTTGCATTTTTTAACAAATAATTGAATCTTCAAGCCAAAAAGATGAATTTTTAGAAAGCAGATGAATTTTCAACAAGAACTATGCTACCGGAAAGATGAATTTTCAATCCACTCGGATTGTTTCCACTGTTTCCTATATTTCAATAATCTTCAAATGAAGGATAGCAGTATAAAACTAGATAAGCAGAATAAAAAAACTTAAAAACTTAAGTATATGTTGTGATAAAAAGATTTGTTCGATTTCTGATTCTAAATATAGGTAATAAAAAACATTAATTTAAACTTTAGTTAAGGTTTTAGAGTAGTATTTTAGTGTAGTAATAATTTTTCTCCCTTCACGATACTTCTTTAAATTACTATCATTTATTGAAAAACCCAAATCCGTTCATCGAATAATCGTCTCAGTGCGATACCGTCACACTAAATTTTGATTTTCCCGGAACAAAATGATTTGTTTCTATTTAACATTTGTTATTCATGTTCAGCTTCCCCATCTCGGAAATTTTTTTTTTATTTTTGTGAAAAATTGAAAATTCGATTTACAATCGCTACCGAAACCCGATTTTCAAAACTTATCAAATTTTAACATCAACATTTTTGAACGATTTACTCGAAATTGTTTAATTTGTTTATAAAAAAACTTTTTTACCCTCATTCAGAAACTCAATATCTCGGAAGAAAGTTTTTATTTTTTACTTAAACTGAAGGTTTAATTTTTTATCGTAATCCGCAGCCTAGCCTGTTCCAATTTATGGAAATTGTCAGCTGATACATCAATTTCCTCGAAAATAAATAACTGTTTCAAATCGAATTTTTTTGTTATTAAATCAGTAACACGTCTTCTCGGAAGTGGACTACCGTAAATGGTGATTTTAACTATCAACGAAAAATAGTTGGATTTTCTTATTGGGTTCTATTAATTCAGTTCGCATTTGAGCGAAAAAACGAGGAAAAGAGGGAAAGGGGAAGCTTCTTGAAATAAAGGTAAAAAGATGAATTCTTTAAAAAACGTGAAAAGAGACGAATAGGGGAAAGAGTGTAAAGTCTGTATTTAGATGTTTCGCTTGTAAAATAAAATCACTAATTTTCATTTTTCCGAACATTTTAGACACGTAATTTTTGAGCGACCCCTTAACCGATATTTTATAACAATTGATAGCTTATAATTTGTTATTTTTTCAGACAAAAAATTTCCAATTCGGAAATATTTTCATAACATCCGATTTTAAAAAGTAAAATTAGTTTTGAAGAATCATAGAACTCCTGATTCGTTAATGTAAAGAAAAATGCTAAACTTTTTATAACTAATTTATATTGGGCGATTATTCATATTCAAAAGATATAAGCTTTCAAGTTTCAATGATTTTAGATAATATCTATATATTGCTTGAATAATTTATTGTGTCGCATCTTTTATAAAATATGAAATACTCACACTGATGGAAAGTACTGGGCCGACTTTGTACATTGAATAACGATAAGAATACTGGCTGATGTCGAGTAGCGTCGTTCCTGCAGGAAGCTTGTGACCTATTTCTTCCATTATGAAAAAAGCGAACTGTTCCATCCGCTTTGGAGTTCCTCCCATGCATACGAACTGTAAGATTGCAGAAAAAATTATAGCAATTTGAGATTTAATCACAGCTTTTTATTATGGGTATTTTTAAAATTAAAGAGCTTTCATATTTAACGTAAGATTATAGTTTTCATTATTTTTTTGAATACGTAGTTTAAAATTACTGGTTGTAGATAAAGGATTGAGGATGAGAAGCATTGGATTACCCTATTTTTATATAAATTATTTGAAAATATTTCCAAAACAACTTTCCAACGCCTATACTCAATTTGACTTCATAAGTTGGAAGGTGAATTTTAAAAGAATTTTGGCAACATATAAAGAATGATTTTTACGATTTCTCTTCAGATGAAATTAGAAACAAAAGCGTCCGCATGATTTATGGATAGAAAATAATACAGTTAAAAAAAAGTATCTAGAATAACTGAATTTTCTAAAACTGTTACGAACTACCTTTGAAATGTGACGAAAAATGTCCAATAGTTCATTAGTTCTGTAACTATTAATAAGTGAAAAAATTAAGATTTTATATTTCTAGCCTTTGAGCTATAACTTGGAATGAAATTAACATTAATCTCTTTAACGACAGCAGGGAGCAAAAAAGAAAGGCCAGAGGTAATTGCAATAAAAGTTACAAAACCTTACCTTCAGACATCAGGAAAAATTCACTTTTTGCTAAATATATTGTAAAAAGTTGGCGCGATTGTATAGAAATTTACCATTGAAATGATGCCAAGAACATTTAAAAATGTATCATTTTAGATGTAATTTGTTTGATAAGAAAACATTGAAATTTGCATTATTCTTTTCAATATCTTATTAAAAAATTGCCAAAATGACTTTATCCGAGAACCACTTTATAGAGAATATTGATAGCTTTCAAACAATTCATTAGGGAAAAATTTTTACTGGAATATAATTAATATTAAACGAGTTTTTTCAAACTTATCTAAAATCTTTTGTTCCTAAAGAATCAATAACCGATGATATTGTATATCAATTTAAATAACTGGTATCAGTTAGAAAAAACTGCTTTTTATTATTTCAATTTTTAATGCCTGAGTAATAAGTCGCCAAATCAAAGTCATAGTGCCAATCAAAATATCGAATCGCACATAACATTTACCAACATCGATTAGATTTATGTCGCATAATCATTATTGCCTTTTGAGTGATTTGTCATCTGTAGGAAATTGTATCAATCTATTTTGAGGACAAGGTTAACTGTCAACCAAAATAGGATTGATAAAAGAATTAAAAATATCTTTTTTGCAATAAAAAAATTAATTTGACATTTCATAAAAAGACTTCAACTGGAAGAAAATGTATTCTTATTACCTTGACATCTCCAAACATTTCCACTAGGTCATGAGACCCACTACCAAGAGCCAGATGGTACAGAATGTCTTGATCCATAAGTTCAATATTGGGATTCCTGAGCCGGACGGAGCCATCTCGGTACCTGTACAAAAAGTACCAACATCATACGTTGTTTTCTTCTTTATCGAGGAAACACAAAGATATCAAAAAAGTGATCTTTTTCTGATATTTTTACGAATCCTGATCATTTTATCGTCTTTCCGCATTTAATAGTCTTATCAAATTGACATTGAACTTTGTATGTACGTCATAAAACAGAATTTATTGGGAAAGTATCAAAATAAAGATAAGAAGACGCAAGAAGTTGAAGATATAATATAGATAAAAATCTACTGCGAAATTTCCCAGATGTACCGGCAATGTTTCTCAATGTTTATAAAAGAGTGTAACACATTTTTTGTTGATCAAGTTGACAATTTCGAAAGTATGAGTTTCCAGGGACGGTCTTGCAAAGCTAATGCCAAAAGCCTCATAGCAATAAAGATATACCGGGATATCCCATTTGATCCCATTTATCTCCCAGGTTGTCCCAGAGATAATCCGTCGGATATCCAGCAAAGCGGAAATTGGGATATCCCAGGGATATAGCCAGGATATCCCTGGGACGTTTATGGGATATTCAAATGTCCCAAGTAGGACATACCATTTTTTTATATCCCTGGGACAACCTGGGAGATAAATGGGATCTAATGGGATACCCCGGTATATCCTATTGCTGTGATGGAAGAACGTAGATGGCTAGCCTGATGTATAAAATAAGAGAAATAAATGATTTATATTTAAAGAAATAATAATAAAAATAAGGAAAGAAAATAAGATGTATATTGAGAAATTCTTCAATTCTTTAACAATTAATCGGAACATTTGACTTATATTCATTAATTAGAAGCCGAAATTATCAGCACACTCATTTTCTTATACAGCATAATCTTTTCCTTTCAACTTTCTGTGATTCCACTTTTTATCGTATAATCAAAATAAAAAAGATCATTTGTAGAAAACTGAATTAGAAAATAGGAAGCATTTATGAGTTTCATAAATCCATTAAAAATTTTTCAAAATAATGTCAATGAAGTCCAAAGAAAAATGCAGAAGGGTAATTAATGTAAAGAACTTTGTTGAGAACAAGAAACAGGTTCAGCATGGTGATTTTTTTCCTTGGTTATGCACTTTTAAATTCACCAACGACCTGAAACCCGTTCTCAGGTTTTAAGAGCCCTGCTCTAACCGAGCAGGTGTAGTCAAAAGTTTCCGCTCAGAAAGTGCAAGGAAGAATGAATTAGGACAAATTTTCGGGCATGCTTGAAAATATCCTTTAAAGTTCAATGTCGTAGTCAAACGAAAAAAGGAAATAGATTCCTTGCATATAATTATAGTTATTAATTAACTATGGTAATAATCTTCCTTCATTCACTTGCAAACTGAATTAAGCCTTTTAATTTCGGATTAGATAAAAATTATGCGCATCATTTGGAAAGCATTACACGTCTTATGCAATCGAAGATAACCGCACACGTGTAACAATGACATACATATTGTTATGATTCGCTCAGTGGCAGATAACTGAAGAAAAGTAATTTAATTTGCATATTGCTTCAATTTTCTTTCACAGATGGCAAATGTATCATCAATATAGAATATGTAATATTCAAGTGTTTTTGAAATATTTCTAAAAATAATTTATCATAATTACAGAGAATTTACACTAAAAGGATGAATTACCTCAGGGGATTTTGATCATCAACAGGTCTATCACTATGATACAAATTCTTCACTTGGATCTTCTCCACCGGGAGTTTCAACTGGCATTCGTGATTATCTTCACCTTCGATTCTATTAAACTTGCATGTACACTCCGGCATGTTTTTCAAATGTCAATATAAAACCGAGAATTGTGTCGCCAAACTTGCAAATACTTTAGTGAAGTGAAAAAGCATACAAAATTCAGTGGAAACTGCAAATCAAGTATATAAGCCAATTGTTTTATTCCAAAGAGCACCTTTTGACTGTTGCACTGTAAATAACTGCACAAAAGAACTTGTACTGACTTCTGAGTCCTTTTAAATAATTTCTTCCTTTCTAAATAAAACTGAAAAGCGAATAGTAGTGCTAAGGCGAATGACTCTCTTGGAATAGACTTGGTTGGTACGAGCAAACCTTTATAGGCTTCGATCCCACCAAAGTGCCGGTACACAGTTTGCCAGCTACTACTACAACCTTACCCTGGCAATTTAACTGACAAACTGTCACTGACAGCATTCTGCGGCATTTTGGACGGATACTCATTGCTCACCGGCTGCAACGCACGAGGCGAAGGGTCGTGAATTCTATTCAGTAGGTGAATGGAAATAAAAGGGAAACTATAAAAAGAGTCCAACTAAGGCTGAAGAACAAGGTCAAAATTATCATCGCAAATAAGAATGAACGAAAAAAAAAACTTTCGAAATTAATGAATTATTTTAAAAAGTATTTTTTTTCCGTTCCTACTGAAAATAACTTCATAGGTCCCTATGCGACATTATTTCTCGAGTACACCCACCTAAATATGCGATACTCATGAAAATCCCAAAATGTTCACCCCTTCCCCCACGGTAAATATTTATCCGAGTGACAAAAAATGTTTACCATAAACTACTAGTTAATTCTCTCTAAATCTGAATTAGTGCAAATTTCACTAATTAAATTAGTAGATGTATGGTTCACTAACAAAATAGTAATATTTTGAGGTTTGACTTTTAAAATAGTAAGTATTTTACTAATAAGTTAGCATAAGTTTTACTAATATGAATTAGTAAGCATGGTTCACTATTATTTGATAACTTAGCTTTCCTAATTCAATAGTAACCTAGCGCTATCACTAACGAATTAGTGAACTGTAATGATTCCGATCAATTGTGTCAGAAGTGTCAGAAGCGAAGGGAAGCGGTCTCGAATTGTTGAAATGTGGTGAATAAATGTATGAATCAAAAGATTTATACTGGTGTTATTGAGTAAGTACATAATGATCAACTATATTATATATTAATATGATCATTAAATTGTAATATTATAACTATTCTAATATATAATTTAATTTTAAGGCTAGATTAATCAAAACGAAATTTTTATTTCAAATAATGCAAAAAAACAATTGGGATATACAGGATGCATTATAAATAAGTAGATGTATATGTATATAATGTCATTTTTCAGTCATTAGGTAGATCATTGTATAGTTTTTCATCGAAAATGTAAAAATTGTTTGACGAGCCTGGAAAGCTCACCCTGAAAGAGTTGGCAAAGGAGTTGTACGAGGACAGAGATGTCTTACCAGATGAAGATTCTGCAAAAATTTTGATAGGTATGAAAACATTATTATTAACAGAGTTTGAGAACGCTCTTATCAGGGTTTTGACACTGAATGTCGATTTTAACATTCGCAAAGCCATTTGCAATTTAAAATAATCTTTCTATCTTTTCTCTTTTTGAAAAATTATTTAAGAATTCAAAATAAGTTGGATTCCAACTTGTTATTTTAATGTTAAGTTCAGTTATTAACTTTTTAAATTATATTTGCGAGAGCTAAATTCAAAGTTTGACAATTACAATTTTAATTGTATTATTCAAAATGATTTCTCATTTAAAAAATTAATTTTAGGAGAATATTCAAAAAGATTAATTAATTATTTCACAGTAAGTGTGACATCTCATAGTATACGCTATTGTTTTTCCTTCTTACTTAGAACATTTTCTTTTAACTTTAGCTATCCTCCTGATGAATTAAAGTGGGCTTTAACTAAAAATATAGTGCAGGAATTTCACACCTTGAAGGATAAAACCAGTGAATTAGGATGCGTGAGTTCGATTGTTTTTTATAGTTTATAAGCGGTGATACTTTATTTTGGGTTGTTACAGGTAAGGAAATTCCAGAAAGACAGGGATTGTTAAGGAAAACCTGACAGAGTCAGGAAATTTTCGATAAATTGGAACTTAAGTTAATTTCATTACTTTGTTAAAAATTTGACAATTTTGCTAAAAAAAAATTCCTTTTGTTCGAAAATTCAACTGTTTTGTTGAAGACTTGTCTTTTTGGGTTGAGAATTGATCTATTTTGGTAAAAATTGTATCTTTTTGGTTAAAAATCACAAATCTTGGCTGAAAATTAATCCGCTTTGGTTGAGGGTTCAACTATTTTGTAGAAAATCAAACATTTTTGGTTGAATTCAACAGCTTTTGGTAAAAAAACGAAATCCCTTGTGGATGAAATATCAACCGTTACACTTTTTGTTAAGAATTCGTCATTTTGGTTGAAAAATCTGTTTGTTTTGATCAAAATTTAACTATACATTTAAACATTTTTTTGCTGATAAATCTATTTTTTATATGAGAATTTAACTATTTATTGTTTGGTTGAAAACGTATCTTCCTTAGTTAAAAATTCAACTTTCTGGTTGAAAAATATTTTTCTGTGGAAACCCTTATCCTTCTTGATGACTAATTCACCAAGAAATAGATAATTAATCTTCTTGGATAAAAATTCATCTTCTTGTCTAAGAGTGATTAGTTTTTTCATTGAAAAATTAAATTATTTGGTTGAAACTTTGTTTTCAACTTGATTGAAAATTCATCTGTGTGTCTGAAAATTTAAATATTTTGTTAAAAATTTATTCTATTTCGATGAGAATGTATTTTTGCACTAAAAATTTAAGTATTCTATTTTAAGTTAAAAATGCATTTCATTGGCTGAAAATAGAATAATTTTGTTGAAAATTCATTTTTGTGTTGGTAGAAAAGTTCAATATTCTATTTTTATTTGAATTTTCTTTTTCTTAGTTAAAAATTCATGTATTTTATTGAAAAATTGTCTTTTTTGGTAGAAAATTCACCTTTTTGATTGAAAATTTCACTATTTGGTCGAAAATTGATTTTTTGGTTGAAGATTCATCATTTTAGTCGAAAATTAAACTATTTTGTTGAAAATGAACTAAAAATGGAACTATTTTATTTTCTATCGAA
This sequence comes from Andricus quercusramuli, assembly GCA_932178445.1. Taxonomy (NCBI): domain Eukaryota; kingdom Metazoa; phylum Arthropoda; class Insecta; order Hymenoptera; family Cynipidae; genus Andricus; species Andricus quercusramuli. Next base: position 63,429 of record CAKNXH010000132.1, read on the forward strand.
AATTTATCTTTTTTGATCGAAATTCAAAATTTCTGGTCAAAAATTCATCTGCTTGTTTGAAAAATTACTTCTATATTGAAAATTTAAGTATTATATTTTTGGTTAACAATTGAACTTTTTTTCAATTTATGTTCGTTTTTGTTAAAAATTCATCTATTTTTGTTAAAAACTCATGTATTTTTGGTAGAAAATCCATCCTTTGATTAAATATCTCACTATTTGGGGAGAAATCAATTTTTCTTAGTCGAAGATTCATTACTTTAGTTAAGAAATCATTGTTTGATCTGAAAATGTAACTATTCCATTTTTCATTGAAAAGTCCTCCTTTTGGTTTGAAAATTAGTCTGTTTTCTTTGAGAATTCAACTGGTTTCTTGAAAATTCGTATTTTCTGTTGAATTTAACTGTTTTTAATTAAAAATATTACACTCTTTGTTGAGAAATTATATTATTTTTTATGATTAATCATTTGGAACATTTAGAACAAACCATTACTCCACAAAATAATGTTGTTGATGTCCTTGATGACCCCGCATCTGATAATGAAATTTTATTTCAACCTGTTGCTGTGAATAAACTTACATAGATTTATTATAGTGCATATTTTTCGCATTTTCCCACTTTTACGAATCTTCTTTCAATTTATATTTATTTTAAAAATATTAATTTTGTCACTAAAAATTAGTGCATTTTAACTATTCAATGAGTGACTTTCCACCTATTTAATTAGTAAAGACTGCAACGGCACGGACTACTAATTGCTTAGTGGAATTTTACTAATGTTATTAGTAGACAATTTCCACTAATCAAATTAGTAGTCTTCTACTAATCGTTAGTGACCGACTTCTCTCTAATTGAATTAGTGGAATTTGACTATAAATTAGTGAAATTTCACTAATTGAGATTTAGTGAGAACAGCACAACACTTTGCCCAAGTTTTATTTAGATCAGAAAATTTTTATTTAAAAACTGTATTAAAAAATAATTTTTTACTGTAACAAAATGCTGCGCGTTTTGTGTTATGTTGTGCTAATGTTTATGGGAAATTGGATAATTATTTGCCTAGGAGGAGGGGGTGAAAAATTTCGGATTTTCGTGGATTTCGTCTATTTCAATGATTTTTAACTTTTCTAATGATGATAACAAAAATTTCGTCCAGCACAGTTCCGACAGGGGGTTTTCCGCCCTTTTCAACAATCATATGCATTTAAAAAAATGTATTTGACCTTCGAAAATGAAAGTAAAGCACAAATTTGACTATTTTTGAAAAAATGCATATTTTATTTTGTATTTTTTAAGTAAATATTGTCCAGTATAGTTTCGATAGGTTGTTTCATCCCATTTCCATTTATCATGAGCATTTTTTGAAAAAATAAATAATAAACCTTCAAAAATGAAGGTCAAAAATAAATAAGACTTTTCACAGAAGGATGCTTTTTTTATTTTCTTTGTTCAAAAAAGCAAGCTTGCGTTTTCTCCTTTAATAACCTTGAGATTAAAAAGAAAAATTAAACAATCCATTAGTGAAACAAGTTTGATAAATGGATTCTTCATTCGACCAGTTATCAGTTAAAAATCTTAGTTGGCATAATTAACTGAAATGTTTTGCCAGTGGGCCTATTTTTAAATCTTTAATCACTTTTTAAGGATCAAGCAGGAGTGCCTGGGCTTCTGGAAGCAAGGGTCTTGCAACTTTCGGAAAATCAGTTCTTAAGCTTTGCAAGCCGGGATCTTTTAAAATTTTGCCTGAGAATTTTGCACTGAGACTGCTGAGATTTATGCGGACCAGAACAGTTGGTACTTCATTCCCGCATCTGTACACAATGGGGTGGGTCGAAAATAAATACTTTTGAAATTCGAAATCGCTACAATACGGAAAAGTAGCGTATTGGGGTCCTTAAAAAGTATAATTAATTTGAAATCGATCGACTTGCAGCTTGGTTACCCGCGCTCGAAAAAAAGGTTTCAAACATTTCTTTTTTGCAGAGTTTTTAAATTTTATTGAGTTTCAAATTTTTTTACATGCCTGGAGGTCAAAAAAGTCTTCTCTATTTTTTTCGGATTTTAATCTATCAATTTCTGAGAGATAATTCCTATTTAATTTAACATTGTTTTCGTAAATTTGTTTAACGCGTTTACAAATAGGACGAAAATTATTTGAGTTACATGAAAACTTTTTAGTGACAAAAATGCATTAGAAAAAAATCCCCAAGACAAAGGAAATCGAAATTGGCGATAAAGCGAATTTTTTAAATTTTGATTCCGGCATTATATTAACTTATCTTTATAACTTGCATTTCAAATATTTCTCTGAGCATGTGTAGGTCTTTTAAACCTAGGAATACACTAGACAAAAAATCTACAAGACCCAGGAATCAAAACTGGAATGACAGCAAATTTGATTATTTCGGAATTTTGTATCCAACAGAATTAATTTCATTATTTATAATTCTAACATTTTTCGAGCTTGTGAGGAATTTTTAAGCCTAGAAATAGGCTAGAAAAAAGTCGACAAGATCCAGGAATCTTAATTGGAAACAGCAACGTTTAAAAATGCTGAATCGGTGTTTATTGAATTCAAAAAGTTACCTGTTAATTTGATTTCCTTAGATGCAATTCTTTTTTGATCTGAAAGAAGGAATCGTTCTTTGCGCATGCAATTTGACCCAATTTTTTCCTTTCCATGCAATTTCTTAAAATGTTAAGCTCATGAATAAAAAAAATAATTCTGTTAGATACAAAATTCCGAAATAAGAAAATCTTCTGTCATTCGAATTTCGATTCCTGGGTCTTGTCAATTTTTTTTTCTAGTATATTTCTATGTTTGAAAAACCTGCACATGCTCAGGAAAATGTTTGTAGTACAAGTTATAAAGATAAGTTCATAAAATGGTAAAAGCAAAAATAAAAATTCGCTTTATTGCCCATTTCGATTCCTGTGTCTTGTGGATTTTTTCTAGTGTATTTCTATGTTTAAAAATCCCCCACACATGCTCAGAAAAACGTTCAAACTACAAGATATAAAGTTAAGTTCATGAAATACCGAAATCAAAATTTAAAAAATTTGCTCTATTGCCAATGTCAATTCCTGGGGCTTGTCGCTTCTTTTTCTAGTGTATTTCTATGTTTAAAAAACCCACACATGCTCAGAAAAATGTTTAAAGTACAAGTTATAAAGATAAGTTCATCAAATTTAAAAATCCAAAATTTCTTAATTCGCTGTATTACCAATTTCGATTCCTGGGTCTTGGGGATTTTTTTCGAGTGTATTTCTATGTTTAAAAAACATATACAATTGTAGTAGAGTGGCAAATTACCACAGTGAACTGCCATAATCAAGGTAGTAGGGGAAAGTGGGGTATGGTGTCAGTGCAGGGCAGGCGACTCTTGCAAATAATGCTCGTGTTCGTTCATTTTCATATTAATTTTTTTACGTAACATAGCTTTTTTTGGTGCTTAAGAAAGCTAGTACATGTAAAAGAACTAATATAATCCTCAAGAAACACGAGTATTATTAGCAAGAGTCACCGTGCCCCGCACTGACGCCATACCCCACTTTCCCCTATCATTTCATTCTCCTAGAAAAAACGAAATGTTTCTTTTGGAAAACGAAATACTTAGGAATTTGTTTATTACATTGTAATAAACATTGATCAATTCATATTCCACCACTTATAATTTTGAATAAACATGCTTTTCTTCCATTTCCTTCGAAACATATCAGTCAAAAGTACTTCGTTATCGCAAATAGAAAAGATGTAACTTTTATTCACTAATTTGTTTACAACAATGCGAAGAAGTTTGTTATGCAGCTGAAACTTACAGACCGTATTTGGAATGAGTTGCTCCCCGGATGCTGACCATTCGAAGTCAGATAACAAAATTTCGAACAAAATGGCAATCATGAAAAGACAATAGTATATTGTGTCATGAGACGGGAACCACATCTTTGACGCGACGAGGCCGATGTTTTCTGTACGAGGCGATAAGCAGGCGCGCGAAGCGCGCCTGCCGCCGAGTACAGAAAACATCGGACGAGTCCGTCAAAGGGTTCCCGTCGAATTACAAACGATATTTTATTCAGAATTGGCCTACCACGTGACATGCACTAAAATTTTGACAATAAGATCAGAAAAAACGTAGAGAATACGTAACCTGATTGAAGTTGCGGGCAAAGGGGGGGCGCGGGGTCCAGGGCGTAGCCCTAGTGGGGGTACAGGGGGCGGAGCCCCCCGCCTTAAAAAAACCAATTCTTTATGAAGAATGATCAAACTAATGATTGTTATGAGGTTACAAAAGCAGGTGAACCTGTTCGTCGGTAGGTGCGCTAGTTGCTCGAGTCAAAATGGCGGGAAAATTTAAACTGTATACATGAAAAATGACTTTTTAAATACAAATTACTAATAAGAGTTTAAAATTTATTCATAAAAAAATTTATTCAGTTATAATTAAAAAAAAAATTCCAAAAAATATTGCATGTAATAAAAAAATTGTTCATTGATAATGCGCCACTCGGGGAGTTTGTGCACTACGCACCGTACCAAAAACATCGACTCCCCATATTTCACGTGCCACAGTGAAAAAGGAGAGGGAATGCCATCATTTGACATGTGCAAGTTGTCGATTTCAGCGTATTCTCGTCCGGCGGACGAGAAAAACCCCCATCCAGAATCGTGCAGTTCCCGCTCCGACATTAGGACGGGAATACGAGAAAATCGTCCGATTTTGAATAAAATTAATTTTTTATTAATTTTGTTTGTTAAATACAAAATTTTGCACACAAATATTGTTAAACTTCGAACCTTGGAACGATGAAAAATTTGTATAGACTTTCATTTTTAAAAAAACTTCTAAATCGGATAAGTAGTTTAGTCTGAAAATTGATTTGTCCACAGGAACTTTTTTTGCCCCGCTGCGCGGAGCGCCCCGCTCAGTCAAGGCGGACACGCGAGTCACAAAGGGGGTGTTTTAACGGAGACTTTGGGACAGCAGGTCGAATCTCATAGTACGTAGAACCACCCCCTACAAGTGGGGCTCTACAGGTGGTATTCTTTATTTCCCTAGCTTCTCGTTGGACCAAATGGGCAACACACAAAAAAATATAAAAAAAGAATTAGGGCTCCGAACCGGGACTCTGATCTAACCCACCACCAAAGGTGGATGGATCCTTAGGAGACAGCCTACCTGGAGCGGTGCAGACTTCTGACACCAATGAAGACAATCTTGTTGCCACGGTGGAAGAACAACTAATGGTTTTCTCCGGAAGGAAGAAGAACCGTAACGGTTCCCAGAGGGGAGCCCGATCAGCGCGGCTTGCAAACAGCAGCCAAGGCACCTCATAAGGGTTCATGTCTGCGTAAACATCATCTGGAGAAACTCATCAGGCTTGTTGTACAGGCAAGGTGAAGAAGGACTTCAAAAACACTCCACCGAACAAGGAGCTGAAACGGCAGAAGGTTCTGAAAATACAGGGCTCACTTTCGGGCGGATGGCTAACAACGCGCTGGTAAGAGTTGTCGTTGTGTCAGGTAATCCTGAAGCCCGCTCAACTACCGAGGAGTTAGACAGGCTGAAGGAGGAAATCTCTAAAGAGACAAATCTGTTGCCCCGCGAGGGGCGCGCCGCCAGATTTAAGCATATCTCCATCAGGTCGGCGGCCATCGTATTCGAGGCTGCAGACACGTGGTCGCGAAACTAGCTAGTGGAGGAACTCCAGTGTTTAGGCTCAAGGAGAGACTGAACCTGGAGATCAAGGGGATGGAGTGTCTCTAAAGGTACCGCAGAGTGACCGTACTGATTCCCGGCACCCCCGAGAATCCGTCGACCGTTCTCGGGCGCCTAGGGGCGGTTAGGGTTACCTTCCGGTTGACTCATCTGGGCTCCGTAGGGGGACCAGAAACGTCCAGAGACGCCTTCAATGAGCTTATCAATGGTTGAGACGGGAATCTCCATGATGCAGATTAATTTGCATCACAGCAAAGGCGCTTAGGCGGTTTTAACCAGGCGGATGTCAGTAATGCAGGTAGGGGTTGCCCTAATCCAAGAACCCTGGTTATACAGGAAAAGGATTAGTGGCTTGGGAGGGTGCGGCTCCATATAATGAGCCACGCGAAAAAGCACCAAGGGCATGCATAGCCGTCAAGGGTATGGATGCGATTTTGTTTTCTGAGCTCAGCTCCAAGGGCCTCACCACTATTAAGGTAAGACTCAAGGGCAGGAGCGGAGGAAGGCTAACGATGTATATTGCATCGGGATAATTCCGGGGCGATACTGAAGGGCTCCCACCTCCTATAGACGTAGAGGCTCTAATTCAGTACTGCCAGCATTCTGAATCGTGGTGACACCCCCACATTCCAGATCAAAAAGAGGAGTGAGGTTCTCGACTTGACTTTGTGATCGAAAGACCTAAGGAGCAGGATAGTTGGCCAGAGAATAAGGAATCTCTCTCAGACCACAAATATACCTTGCTCCGGATAGTCCTAAGAAAACCGGAGGTTTCAAAGATCAGTAACCCCAGGAATACACTTTGGAACTCATATCAAGAGGAACTCAAAGGCAGGCTTGTGGAATTCCCAACAAGCTACTGTACCACAGATGAGCTAGAGCACGCCCCGGATTTTCTGTACAATTAAATTCAGAAAAGGAGCAGGAAGGTGTAACACCCAACCGAAGACACTCCGTAGAAAGACGCCAGCGTTGTGCAATAGGGCAAACAAAACTAAATTGCCTTCAGATTGGAGGGGCTTCTGCGAGGAATCAAAAACATTCCGGACACAGCGAAGCTCCACAAGATCTTGGCAAAAAATCCGGAAGCTCGCCTCAGGCTTATGAAGCTCGATGATGGTGAGTTTGCCCAAGACGAAAAATCAAGGCTGAATCACCTGATGAAAGTCCACTTCCCGGGTTTTCAGCGAATTCAAACTAATCGAGAGGTGAAAGGCTGAGACCAAGTGAGTGAGAAGGCCGATTGGAATTTTGCCGCCAAGGTCGTTGATATTGAGAAGGTGGAAAGGGCTGTTGGGTCCTTCTGCCCCTTTATATCACCAAGGACGAATGGCATATATTCAGTGCTCTTAAAGAAGGAATGGCCTTCATTCCCAAACATGGAAAGGAGGGCTGTTCGAGAGATATATCAGGAATTAGGGGCTTTTAGCCACCCCGCTGCACAGAGTGAAGCACGCCTTTCAGGTAGGCTGCTCTGTGGAAACTGTGCTCTATGTTGTTGTGGCAAAATTGGAGCAGCAGCTAAAAAAGGAAGGGTTTGCTGTGGGCACCTTCTTGGATATATAGGTTGCTTCCAGCAATGCCTCTCCAGAAGTCATCTTACGAGAGGCTTCAAGGTGTGGTGTTCCAGACCACCCAGTAAGCTGGATAGAAAGCATGCTACGCCAGAGGCGACTCGAAGCCAGATGGAGTGAAGGCCTAGTCAGGGGAATAGCGCCGCACGGATGTCCGCAGGGGGTGTCCTGTCACCCCTCCTGCGGGGCATTGCAGTGGACGGCCTCCTACGTAGGCTAACTAAGGAGTGGTATTATACCGAGGGGGCTCATCTGGAAACGTTGATGGGTCTTACTAGGTCGGAGCTGTGTATCGTAGACCTCTGGTGCGACAGCTCAGGGCCCTCGGTATATCCGGAAAAGACCAGCGTGGTAATTTTCAAGAGAAACTACAAAGTGTCGAAAGTTGACGTCCCTGCATTTCATGGTGGGAGGCTGATCCAATGCAGGAAGTTTCTCATGTAATTTTGGATGTCCATAAAAGCATTTGCTTTGAGATGGGGTCTAGGGCCTAAAATGCTTTCATGACTCTACTCCTCTGTCCTTGAACTAAGGCTCCTACACGCGGCCGTGGTCTGGTGGCTACGGGTGAAACTTAAAATGATGCAGGACAGTCTGCGACCCGTGTGGGGTTGCTGGTCCCCCATCGGGCGCCTCCCCAGGTTGCGAGTGAGGAAACGCCTCCCAGATATGGGTGGTGCCGGGGAAACCAAATACCCGGGACGGACGAAAACCAGCTACGGGAAGGAACCCCAAACAAAAAACCGACGATGAGTGAATCTCTTTAAAAAAATACTCCAAGAGAGTTACGAAATCCCCGCCGGTTCCGTTCAGATGCAAGCCTCGGAGGCCGGTGCTGGTTCCACGGATTTTGGGGGGAAACAAAGTTACTTCGATCAAAGCGTATGTGAGTAGCTGGAAGGTCCGTTGGACGCCACGGAGGAGGTGAGCATACAGGAGAAAGCAGAGAAATGGTAGGATGTGAAACTTCTGAAGCTTGGGTTCTACGAGAGATTGGAAAAGGAAAGAGAGCTCATGAGGTCTCTATGAGAGGTCATCAGTAAGATGGAGGTTTTTTCTGGAATAAAGAGGAACATGTTCGGCGAAATCCGTGACGGTGTGAGTAACGCGAAATATTGTGTGGACGCGCTCAACAGGAATACGAAACTCCTGGAAAATAAATGCATGTGCCATGAAGAAGGGTTGAGTCAGATTGTCGGCCAGAGATTCAAAGAAGTGAGGAAGAAGGCAAGGCGAGGACATGTGGCCAGCAGGGGAATACAGACCAATAACGATGCCGTGGAAACTCCCTCAACCCAGTACCGGAAGAGAGAGAAGGAGCCCACTCTGAGCCCTGTAGATGCGAACACCTCGAGGCCACAGAAGAATTCCCATGTTCCTGACGTAATGCTATAGTGGATTGATGGACGATGACAACAAAGTTAACATTCGCTGCGCAAAAGAAACCGCGGGCATTTTGAAAGTAGAAGTTGAATCACGTCATAAGAATCGTCGGTGTTCTAAGTGTTTTGTTGAATACACGTCTGATTCCATTGGTTTAGGAGGAATTAAACGATGTTGTGAGTGCGCAAATGCTAATCGCACGATTGGTTACTGCTTACATGCTGCTGCTATAATTTACTAAACATCCCATGCTCGATATTTGTCGACAATCATTCGACCAGCAGAAATATTGATCAAACTGTTCGCAGAACATAAAATGGTGCCTGTAATTAATGAGGATGGCGACGACGATTAATCCAAAACTTTTTTAAGGAATTTCCGTTTTGGGAAATTTGAATTTCTCTGAAAAATCTGAATTTCCAACCAGAACACTGAAAAATGATTTTTTTGTGTATTCTAATTATTTGTTTTGTACTAATTTTTTCAGACTTTTCTATTACACAAATGTGCCAAAAAAATAAATAAAAACCATAAAACACATTTTTAGCCACCCTGACTATGAGGGTGGTGATGCGGGTTCCAAATGGGGAAAAAGTTATAATTCCACGTCCTAGAAAAGGGCTCATTGGAAATCTGGTTCAAACTATGGGCATTTTGGACCTGCTTAACGGGCTAGGCCCTTTCAGGTGGTTACAAAGAAATTATCATGACGACTAGGTTAAGACCATTTTGTTTTTTCTTCTTCTTACAAAGAGAAATGCTGATAAAGATTAAACTTATGTTTTATGTTTCGTGTGATGTTTTTTTTAAAACTAAAATATCATTTTCAAAGTTTTTCGTAGTTTTCAAATATGAAAAAGTGCATTGACAAATAACTTAGAATGAAAACTTCTCTTTTAAAATGAACCAGTGAAATCTCACTGGTTGAAATATCCAGAAGTGTGTCACTGACAATCAGTGAGAATTCACTGGTCCATTCAGTGGAGTTCCGGCACAGATTTAATCAGTCAGGTTCACTGGTTTCTCAGTACCAGTAGTCATCTGGTCGTACGCCTTGACGTCCGTCAGCTGGTTGGGTACGTATCGTTCATCACTTTTGTGCTAGTCTTTGCAAAATCATATATGAAAAACCGCACTTTACTGCCACAGAAATAAATATGGGCCGCGCTGCAATATAATAGGATATAACATATTACGTCAATTGTGGGAAGGCCCGTCCTTACGTCAGCGTGTCGCGTCGCTCAAAGTCAAACCCAAGTGGCCAGGGACCTACCACTAACAAGCGAAAGATATTATATCCCCTGCTCTTTGCAGCCAGGCGCCAAATATTTATAAAACAAATAATAGTACATGTATTATATACATGTATAATAGTTCATGTATTGCCCGCGTGGAGCGCTATATCACTGGTTCATTCATATATTACTGGTTCGTTCAATCAAAGTGGAAAAAGCACTGGTTCACCAGTGATAATTCGAAATACTGATTCAACCAGGGACAATTTCACTAGTTCAGTTTAAGAGAGTAGGTAAAGCCCATTTCGTTTTTCCTCCACTCTACTCTGAAAATAGAAAAAAAAAATATTTTAAAATCTTAAATAGCTCAAAAGAACCACTTCCTTATATAGTTTCTCAGAATTTTCTATCATGAATCCTGTCACTGTCGAAAACGTTGATTGTTTCTCTTGTAAAATTTAATTTTGGGCTTTAGAGTCTTAATTTAATACCTGTGAAATTTAAAACTTTTTTAGACAAATTACACATACGCAGAATTTTAAAAACTTGTGGATTCCAAATATCTTCTTTTCAAACCATACATTGTACAATTATCTATTTTTTAATTTCTTAATCTCTGGCTTATTCTCTAAGTTTCCGTAAGTCAACGTTTCTATGAAAGCACCAAAAGGTCGCTTTTTTGGGACTGCACCATTGACAATACATAATTTATTATTAACAATTGAATCTGTAATAAAATAGCAGTCTAACACTATAAATTATCCTGGATACTTATTAATTTTCTCCCTGTAATCAAAGTGAAATTGAGGAGCAAACATGACACAAAAATTTTCAATTAAACTTCTTATTATTGTAAACAAATTTCATAAAAAAATTATATTTTGAATTTAGCTTGCTAGTGATACTTCAGTATAGTTAGTTGTTATTGCATAACAAACTTGATTGTTATAAACAAATTCGCAGTTCCAACAATTTAAAAAATTAGTCAAACTAAGATCCGAGCGCCTACGAGGAAGGTTTTCGTAGCTTCAGGTGCTTATATTTTAGGCCAGTTTTCAATGTTATGCCCTATGTCAATTTTGGATCCTATGAGAAATGTAGGCCCTCTGTTAATTTTGGGCCCTATGTCAATTTGAGGCCCTATGTCCATTTTCGGCTCTATGTCTATTTTGGATCCTATGCCAATTTTGGAACGCATTTCTGTTTTGGGCCTTATATCATTTCTTGGCCCTATGTCTATTTTGGGAATATGTCAATATTGGTTCGTACGACGGACGGACGGACAAACAGGCAGACGGACGGACACCCAACTGAAATTATAAGGGTTTCTGTCCGAAGCTACGAAACTCTAAACATTTTGAAGAACTTTTTTGGAACGTGCTTTATTTGGCTTAACAATGATAAATCAGTATCGCAAATTGTCATTTCGTGACAAACATGATCGTTATAAAAGAATAGCTCAAACTAAGAATTTCATGTGTCCTCTTGAATACACGGAAATGCTATATAACAATAGACTGTGAAATATAAAGCATACAAGTTTATTTAATTTTATTCAATTATATAGATTTAATTCGCTTATTTGGTAATTTATTGATATAAATTTAAGTGTAAACATCAAATGAAATTTAGCCCAACGGAATAGAAGTAGAATAAAAAGAAACGTTTTTTTTTTATTTTTGCCTCAATAAAATTTCGGATATTTCAATAAAGCAGTTTGAGAAAATATATTAAAGTTAAAAGCTCATCGGAACTTTTTTTCTTTGCTATTAGCTTACAGTAATTATAGATAGCGAACAGTAATTAAGCTAAAATTGCTTTTTCTGTCAAGCAATTAGGCAGTTATTTAAATCTAAACATGCATTGCCTTACGTCAGCGAATTAACTGGTTGAAAATGCTGATAATTGTTGTAAGTCAACGTTTTTAAGTTGTAACTCAGAGCATTTGAGGCATTTTTTTAATTGTCTGAACTTTGGCTTGACATTCATAGATTTGGACAAAATTAAATAATATGTCACATTATATTATGATTGGATCGAAATTATTTTCTTTAAATGTCTGTGACAAATTGTGTAAATCTTCTACACACAATTCTTATTTATGTATATTCCAGTGGGATGATTATATTCTTTTAGCCTTAAACTTTATTCTGAAAAACCAAAAAATTAAAGTAGAATCAAGTTGAATGTTATTCACTTATTTACTTAAAAAAGTATTTGTTTTGAATCAAAGAAACCGTTTCTTTAGTATAATTTTCTTCATTTATGCTAAAATAACTAAGAGAAATTTCTTTAAATCAAAGAAACTTTCCTTTGACAGAGATCCAATAAATATTTTTCTTTGAAGCAAAGAATCTTTTTTTCTGAGTGTTTCGTTCATCTTCATCTGCTTTAATCAACGCTTGATATTCATTTTTTATCATCTTTATTATTTTTTCCTAATACAATTTTTGTTTAATGCCTCTGTATGATTGTAGATTAAAAGTTAATTTACCCAGCTACAGTAGCTTTTGCCTATTTCAAGACGCACCTACTTCAAGGCTTACCTATCTTAAGTCCCCCATGCTGGCATTTTCGCCTATCATAGTATGACCGTGACGTCATGCTAAACAACTCAATATTCCGCGAAACATGTGAGTCGTTTTTTTATTTTTATTACTATATTGTTTTTTAGTTGGCGAATTGTACTATTTCGAGGAAATGTTATATTTTTCAGAATATTCGATTACCTTTTCATACGTTTACAAAAACAATTAAAAACACTGACATGCATGATGCGCAAATGCGTTCACATTCTTATAACGCGCGGATCGATAGAAGGCTGGGGTAGCCAATGAACGGCGCTTGACAAAAATCACCCGACGACTCGCGGTAGAGGTGGGGGGCCCCTCCAGCCTTCGAATACGCAAATTTTTACGTTTCGCGGCCCTTGAAATAGACAAGAGTTCGCTGTCATTGAATTTATGATGATATAAGTAGTATATACCTATTCTGACAGAATGAGCTCAGCTTTTACCGCTCGGTCTGAATTTTCCAATTTACATGCCCGATGGCAAAACTTATCAAAATATTATCCGAAATTCGGGTCTGAGAAGTCATATATTTTCCATGAGCTTGGTTCATCGCCCCGAAGTTTCGGGATCACTGCTATCCCCTTTTCCAACCCCCAAATTTTTCGGGCCAGCTAGACACAGCTGCCAATAAATAAAGTGAATGAAATCAAATAAAAAAATAAAATTACAATGAAATTCACAGGATATGAAAATGCTTCCTGTAACACACCGTTGGAAATAATTTGGAAATAAAATTTTGGTGTTCGTGTCACTTTACAGCACAATTATCGACTACATATTCTCGAATAGGAAATACCAGTCCTATAGTCTTATCAATCATTGATTAAAGGTTCTGAATACGAATAGGGCTAAAAAAAATTTCTCGAGTAGATCATACGCCTCCAAAGTTTTCTTAGCCATTGGTCAACACGTGCAGAAACACCTTGAAACACCACTTCACCCTCTGTATTTAACATCATAAAAAGGACAATGAATGATCCTGATGAGTTTGGAACTGAGCTGCCCCGGTAACCATGGTGAACTAGGTAAAAATTCCAAAGGGCGTGTCCATTATGAGAAATGTCATGACCTCCATAAATACCAATTATTGAACGAATTTTATGGTATGTTATAATTTCTTTTTCATATATTTTATTTTATGCCATACATGGGTTTTCACTTCCAAATTTCAGGGGGAAAATCGTAATATTTTTTTCTGAATCTCCTCAATGACATGTATTGATCGTCTGGAAGTTTCTTCATGTATCATAACTATCTAGATATAAAGTTTTTCGTTTTATTAAAATTTGATAGTGTACAAAAAAAATTGAGCGAATGGTCTTCAACTTTTCCTAGTAAACTTTAATCAGGAAATACAAAATTTCTAATTAGGTAAATCAACAGGAACTCGAAAACCATTTTCCCTCTAGCTATCTCTCTTGACTTTCATAATAAATCAATAAAGGGTCTAGCTGAATCTTACTTAAGAAAATTTAATTCTAATAATAGAAGATTACGTGAGTAAAGTTGAAGAAAATAAAATAAGGGCTTTTAAATATTTCCGAAAAGTGAATTAAATACGATAGATTGATCGAAACCAATGAACAATATTTTTGAAATTAATTAACAATATTCGCAGCAAAATACATTTTTTTAATTTATTAAGATGTTTGATAATTTACTATTTTATAAAACTTCAATTAAGCTTTTGAATGAAGCAATTTAAAGAGTTTAATTAAAAGATCTTTCTATTTTCAATTAAAGTAGTAAAAGGTTTTTTCCCTTACAAAGCGGTATTAGAAGAGCTCGAATTTTTAATCAAACTCTTGTTTTAGTTTCACTAAATAATTTGTGAGTAGCAATTTATTTATGTTCGAGGAAGCTGTTTTAAATAACCAATCGATTCATACTATCCACTCTGTACGTTTTCCATAGCAGGTAATGAAAATATTTAGTAAAATGGACTGTGAAACCGACACGGACCATTTTAAATGATTTATAGCCACTTCCATCCAAACTCATTTTCATTACACAGTGTGCCTCGACTGACGCTTGCATATGCCCGTTTTTTTCTGAGTATACTTTGGCCCTTTATGAGAAAACTCTTTTTTTGATTCTTTTGAAGAGGATAATCAATATATGGGTCATTCCATGTCAGATTTACAATCAAAATTTTGATTCAC
>CAKNXH010000132.1:83077-98369 GCA_932178445.1 Andricus quercusramuli
AGTGAATCAAAATTTTGATTGTAAATCTGACATGGAATGACCCATATTTTAATGACAATAAGTTAAACCTAGAATTTTATTGGCTCAAACCATTCAGTTTGACATCCAAAAAAGGGCTACTGCTGAACATCTTCCGAGAACTGAAACCCTTCAATATTTTTGAAAAATGGTGAAAAAAGTGGGGGAAAGTCAGTTTTTTGAAAATTGCCTTATTCCAGTTTATCCTGTGTCCCAAACACGTTAACAAGAATTAAAGTGCTTGAAATTTTCTGCGTAATGGAAAAAATCGATTTTTCTATCTCTAAATGTTTGGGAGTAATGGCCCTGAGAAGTCGATTTTAAGCGAATAATTTGAATTAAAAAAAATTTGTATATATAGTTTTGGGGAAATAAATTATTTCCTATATGCGTATCTGGTAAAAATTGCCGAATAATTAATTAAAGAAGATCCAACTTCGAGTAGATCTAAAAAAAAACATTGCTCTAGCTCTAATAGAACCAAAATTATGGCCTTTGAAATATGACCCTCTTTTTATGAAATTTTGTTTAATATTAATTTTATCAATAAAATTTCTCGTGTTTCAAAAGAACTCATTTCCTCAGCATTTTATGTGAAAGTTGCCTATAAGTTATTTAAGAGAGAATTAATTTTAAGTAGATCTAAAAAAAACAATGCTCTAGCTGTAATAGAACCAAAATTATGGCCTTCTGAATATGGACCTTTTTATGAAATTTTGTTCAACATCAATTTTTTAAATAAAATATATTGTTTTCCAAAAGAACTCATTTCCCGAGCATTTTAGGAGAAAGTTGCCACCATATAAATTAGGGAGGAACTAATCTTGAGCAAATCTAACAAAATAATGCTCTAGCTCTATTCGCATTGAAACTTTTGCCTCCTGAAAATTACGCTTTTTATGGAATTTTGTTGATATTTTTGTTTTTGTTTTTCGTTTCTGGAGGATGAGACATGGAAAAATGTTTTTATCATATTGTGTATCTTGTGATCCAGAAACAAAACATTTAAAAATATAATGTTAAGCAAAATTCCATGAAAATTGAGTCCCCATTAACTTATTTCGTGGCAGAATAACAAAATGAGGATTAACATAATTTCATTACAAAATGATCATATTCAGGAGGCCATAATTTCGAGCTAGAGCATTTTTGTCTTATTTGCTAAAAATTAGGTTCTCCTTAACCTATTTGGTGGCAACTTTCTCCTGAAATGCTCGGGAAATGAGTTCTTTGGGAAAACGATAAATTTTATTTTAAAAATTGATTTTTAAAAAATTTCATAAAAAAGGGCCATATTCAGAAGGCCATATTTGGTTCTATCAGAGCTAGAGCAATGTTTTTTTTAGATCTACTCAAAATTAAGTCTTCTTCAATTAATTTATGGCAATTTTTTTTTTTCATTCAAATTATTCGCTTAAAATCGACTTCTTAGGACCATAACTCCCAAACTTTTAGAGATAGAACATTCGATTTTTTTTCATTTTGCAGAAAAATTCAAGCACATTAATTCTTGTTGAGGTATTTGGGACATAGGATGAACTGGAATAAGGCAATTTCCCAAAAAAGTGTATGATTTCATATGTTTTTTTGTAACACAGGTATGATTTTAATATAAATTCAGAAAATTTTGAAAATTCAATAAAAATCCTTAAATTACCAAAAGTTAAAAATTTTTTTAAATTTTGAATATTTTTAAAATGTTTCAAATTTATGAAATTTACAGAAATACAGAGTATCCTAAATTTCTGGAAATTCATGGTAAATTATGGTAAATTACGGTAATTTAGCGGTAATTTATGGTAACTTATCACATCTAGTTTGTCAATGCCAACGCGATCAACTGATTACCTACTTGACGATCACTTTTTGTGATAACAAAATGTGAGCTCATTAACGTATAATTTTCATTATTCGCCTCTTACCTCACACTTTTGCACAATTTTATATGAACAATAATTGTACATGCAGAAAAGAAGGAACAATCTTTTTATAAAAAAATTTAATATTTTTAAATAATTTTAAATGACTTTTTTGTGATTTCGGCCCGTTAAAGAATTTAGTTTTAAAAATAGGATATACTTGCTGTTAGTTCCATGGAAATCCATTCACGGAGATATAAAAAAGTCCGACGAAAAAATCTGCTAAATAAATTATTTTTATATGTTTAAAATCGTTCCCATAATCAAGAAGATTTTCACTTTTTAAGAAGAATAATTAATAATACAATCGTAGTATTTATAACTATAATTAAATATTTCTTTCCGAGATTTCTCATTTCAGCCATACTATAATTAATACTATGAATTTATGAAAAATAAATTAAAGCCAGTTCAATTTTAAGCGCCTACAATTTTTTAGATTTCAAAAATATTTAATCTGCATTGATTGAGTGAAAAACACTTTTTTTTGCTTTAAAGTTTTGTTAAAATCCTAAATAGTTTAGTTTGCAAATTTAAATCGTGCAAATAAACATTAATTTGTAAACCTCTTCCAATTCTATAGTGGAAATCAGTTTCTGTTTCCGGTTTTCAAATTTGCAACATGTTCAGCTTCAAATATTGCCCTATGGTAATATTCAACAACCCCCTGAGACCACTCTTTCCACTTTTTCCTTAATAAATCCGGAGAGCGTCCACGTAAAACACTCGACAAATTTTGATATTTTAAATAATCACACAAATTACCTTCAGAAAACTTCAAACTATATTTTCAACCCCATGATAATATTTAATAAACCCCTAAGACCATCCCATTCACTTTCAACTGGACAAATCCTAAGTGCCTCCACGTAAAACACTAAGAAAAATTTGAAATATTCACCCAAATCACCTTCAGAAAACCCCGAATTATATTTCCAACCCCGCATGATAATATTTAACAGCCCCCTAAGACCATCACCACCACTTTTACCTGAACTAAAACGAAGACCCTCCACGTAAAAGACTCAAAAAATTTCAAATGATCAATGTATTCACCTTCAGAAAACCCTAAATTATATTTTCAACCCCATAATAATATTCAACAACCCCCGAAAGTCACCTGAACGTAATGAACGTTCGTCAATTAGCCAGTATGTAACACCTGTTTCCAAAACTGTAAAGAGTACGCATGGTAATTATTCTTATGAATTCATTTTTCTATTGATAAAAAATAAGAATAAATTATAATTACATGAAAAAATACAAGTTTATCATGTTTGGAAGAAATAAGTCATTTTAACGTCACGCCGCATACTAAGTACATAAGAGTACCCGGGTAACCCGTCACACCCATAAAGGCGCAAACAAAATTCTAACCTTTCCAACTCACCCCAATATATTCACTGGACGAAAACTTTTAGGAATATAGATTATACATTTATTAACGAGCTCTCATGGACATTCAGCTTTGAAGCATGTGTCCGACATAAAATAATTTCAGTTTAAAGACACAAGAAATACCCGGGTACCCCGTGGCGCACCCTGTGCGCTTATTACAAAATAGAAAAAACCCTATTTCTACAGTCTACAATTAAATTTAAACAATTCAGACCTATTATAACAGAAGTCTATATTTTTCACTTATATAAAAAAGTAACTTTATTGTCAGAATAATGGACGAAGTATTTAGGAACAATAAAAAAGTGACAATTTTTAAACATTTTCAAATGTTTTGTTCATTTTATTTTTTTTTAATTTATTACTAATCGTACAGTTAATGGTTAGGTTATTCATTGGATTCTATAAGATATTCTATAAATTATTTGACATACGTTTTCCTGAATTCTTGAAGAATCTATCTTCGAAATTAAATTTTTTGTTTATTTTACACTTTTATATTCTTTATAGTTATATTTTACATATTTTCTGACTCGAGAAGAAATCTCGAGCCTGAAGCAAAATTAACATGGTTATTATGTTAAAGAACTGATCTAAATATCTTGTAAATCCCGGATTTTTTTTTCTTCTTGAGAGATACTCTGCGTCAGGTTTTAAAGGGAATATTTTTATGTTTTGTATCGGAAATTAAAAGGAGGCAATAATTTTTCATAAATTAAAAAACTGAATCTTCTGAGGGAAAATTTTCCGTTAAGAAATGATTAATTCCTTAATTTTAATAACGCTATGGAAGTATTGAAAAATTTTCCTTTTTGGTTGTTCTTAAAATATAATTTTCGTCCATTATTTTGAGCAATAAAGTAGCTCTTGCTTTTATAAACAAAAATTTAATGACGGGCGAACAGATCTGACTCGAATAAATTAATGTTTACTCTGTGCAATGTAAATTAAATTAATTTTATGATTGTAGAAATAGAGTTTTTTCGATTTTATAATGAACTTAAATGTGACATTTTTCTACAATTTTGCACTTAGAAAATAAAATTTCAAAATAAAAAAAATTCTCAATGATTTATTTATTAAATAAATCCTGAAAACCTGTCTAATTATTTTAATTCGATATCCAAATAAAAAAAAGAGTTTATTAAATAATTGTTAGAATTTGAAAGTTTGTAATTGTACTAAATCATATATCATTGTTATTTCTATACAATTTTTGTAGAAATTATGAATAATTTGAATATTTAAATCAAAACTTATGAATATTGATCAAAATAAATAAATATAATTGAAATAAAATTATTATTAATATAATACTTTTTTTATAATTAATTCAGGGTGGCCGTTTTAATCGAGGAAAAAAATTCCCGGTCTTGTTCAGGTTTACAAAAAAAGTTAGATGACAAGATTTTTTTATTGGCATTAGGGTCGATAATATTTGTTTTGTATTCTGCAAATGATTATTATTATTTTCAAATAAAATAAAAATTAGATTTTTTATGCTTCGTCCCGGACTGACTAACTGGACTCGTCAGTAAGGCTTTGTGAATCAGTCCTACCTTATACATTTTAATCGATCTAAATTCATTATAATGTATATTTTCCAAAACAAAATGTTTAAAGTTTTTGAATTGAATAAATCTTGCAGTCAATAATATAGTATCCAAACCAAGCCTCAATTCACGCAAAAATTGTAACAAGAATAATATAAAAGGATAAAAATATTGGAAGAAAAAGAGAAGGGAGAAAATTACTGAGGATAAGTCTGAAAATTCTTTTTTTAGTTCACTAATCATCTCTCTAACCTAATAATAATTTCTTTTCAGCTTGATAAATGTTGATCTTTTAATTTCAGTTTTGGCCCCTATCCTATCCGAGGCCGAAATAATATTTAAAAAGTATGTTGTGTTTTTTAAAAAATATACTCAAAATTTATATCAATTATATTTAGCTTCAATCCCTATCCGTTGTTGAAATGCACTATATTATTAACTGCAAAATTGATTGAATCTACAAACTTAAATGTTTTTTGTGAAAATATACATTATAATGCCTGACTGACGAGTCCAGTGAGTCAGTCCGGGACGATATATAAAAAAAAAAATTTTTTTTAATGAATATATAATCTTGAAATCATCGCAGAACACAAAATAAATGAATATTATCGACCCTAATCCCAATAAAAAAATCTTCTCCACAATTACAAAAAAGATTCGAACTCTTGAAACTAAACTTTTTTTTATTTGAAATTGTAAAAACTGAACTGTAAATTCGAACACTCAAAGTGGAACACTTTTGAATTTTAAACTTTTAAAATTAAAGCCTGATATTTTTTTATTGAAATGCTTCATTAATGAATAATTTTTAAACTTTTATAAATAGTACAATTCAAAGATTTAAAAAATATATAAATCTACGCTATAATTTTTAATTCTCTTAATAGAAGAATGAATCAACAAAACAGATTTTCAAAATTATATCTTTTCAAGCAATTTTAACTTGGAAACATTAAAAATTGAAATATTAATATTTTAAACTGAACATTTTTTAAATTAGGAGTAAAATTATATTAATTTTAGGTCCTTGAAAATTAATAATTTTTCAATTGTTATTCATATACGAAATATTGTTTTGAAATATAGTTTAAATATTTTCTTGAAATTATTATTCAAATAAAAAATCATAAAAAATTTTTCCAGAAATCTTAAGAATTTTTTTTATCATCTTGAAACCTCTCAAAATCCTTAAAAGCTTAAAATTTTTATTTCAGACTGTTCAGAAATCTACATCTTGTTTTAAATTTTTTCGAATGTTTTCACATTTCTAATTGTTTCTGACATTTTTTTTAATTCGAAGTTTTTTTTCAAATGATCCTAATTTTTTCTAAAACTTTTATTAAATCCTGGGAAATTAAAAAAGAAATACTTAAAATGTCCCAAATTATTCTTTGACAATCGTGGATGGCTTTTGAAATCTTTTTTAATATTCTGTTAAAATTATTTTTTCAAAAAACAAGAAAAAGTTATTTTAAATTTTCCTAAAAATCTTAAGAAAAACTTGTTTATTATCTTCAAGCTTGTCAAAACCCTTAGAAAGCTTCAAACTTTTCTTATAAAATCTTCAAAAATCTATAATTTGTTTTGATAATTTTTTTCTAATTTTTTCAAGTTTAAAATTATGTTTGAATCTTTTCCGAACTTCCAAATATCTGTTCAACTTACTCGAATTTTTCCTACATGAAACTTTTATTTGTACAATAAAAAATCAACAATTTCACTTATAAGTAAAAAATGGTTTGAAAAGAACAATTAAAATTGTAACATTTGAAGATTAAATTTAGCTCTCTGGAATTTCATTTCATTTATAATTGATAATTTCATAGAAGCAGGCAAACCTGGCTAAATATTAAAAAATTGTTCTTTTTCTTAATTAAAAATTTCCAAATTTAATGGGTTGAAAATAAAATATCCGGATCTTTTTGTACAAGGGAAAAGTGATTATTTTCTTTATTATTGTCGTAGCACGACTTGCAACCAAGAGATATACATTTATGGGTAATTGTCAAATTACGGGCAAATTTTAGCATCTACAGTGGCAATAATATTATTATTGGGAATTGAATATTTCATAACGGAAATTGATCTTATCACATGCAAAAAATTTTAAATCCAAAAGGGGCAGTTATGAAAATAAGAAATAATAATGAATCCAGGCGCACGCGCATATAATCAGTCGTACGCTGCTCTATTGTACCGTACGGTAATGATGCGAGAAAAATGTTAAAATTTAACCATTTTTAATGTTTATAAAGAAATAACAGATTTTAATTATAAAAAGTCACCTACTTATGAAAGAAAACACAGCCAAGCAAGTAACGGAATCGGTTTTATAATTTTTTTTCACCCCGAAAATAGTTTTTAACACACGTACGGGGATGATGTTTTCGTTGTCAACATGCACTTTTCAGTTTTAATATCGGATTCACAAAAAAGAGAATTAATATATTTTAAGCTCAATTTTATAAAATCTTGTATTAAACGATACGCCTAATATTTCTGTATTTATTACTCAACTGTAACTACAATATTTTACTAGAAAAATAGACGTACGGTGATGACGTCTGGAATGGCAAAAATTTAGGGACAGACTTAAAGGTTTTTGCAATATTATTTATTTGACTTAAAAAATGTGTAAACATTAAATTTATGTTCATGTGAAGTTTAGAAACTTGATACGTTAAGCGTTTTTCAGGTTAATGTTTAAAAAAAAAGGAAAAAATCAGTTTATCCTTGTGCAAAGTGAGGTTGGGACACCGTACGATAATGACGTTTCGGGTGTTCTTATATTAAATTAAAGTAAATAGGAACAAAAATGAAAAAAAGAACTGACCATTTTGTAGAGGATGATAATAAGTGTTTATTAAATTTAAAAAAAAAATCAGCACGAGGTTTTAAGTTAATGTTATATTACTGGGACTTCCAGTTTGCCTTCAATTTGACAATTACCCTTATATCCCATATGTTTTCCACACTTATTATCTTGCACACATTCATTAAAAAATATAGAATCTTCACTGTACTATACATTCTTTGACTTATTTTTTGAATTTCTCCGACAAAACTAATTTATTTAATTAATTATAAGTTTTGCCCTTGCAGCATAATACAAATGTCAGCCATCCTGATTGGAGCGCAAATCAGAAAAGTGGGGACTGATGTTTAAAATGAGACAAAATTAGATTTAAAAAAAATGAGGTAAAACAAAATTGAAACCCTAGTTTTTGTCTGTGCTGAAAGCAGACACTCATCACCAGATTGCATCGCAGCTCTTAGACTACTCTCCTAAATAAACAGACAGCAGGTGACAATTTATCTTCCAACCGGGCAACTCATTCTTGAAAAAGGCAGCTAATACGGATTCTATGGTTAATTTTAGGTGACTCTTTAGAATTTATTTACATGTTTTTACTTCTGTCTATTATTAAAACTTCTTAAGTGCTTTCTTCTTTTCAAAATGGTGACCTGACACAAACGGGGAGTCAACTTCAGTTCATCACCCTCTGTCTTTTTAATTCTCCCTTGAAATCTAGGTAGTAAATCAATAAATCTTGGTTGTATTTGAATCCCCAAATTTTCTTCCTTGGCTTCATCTCGTCCTATTGATTTTTGTTGGGTCAAAAAGGACATACTATTGTACTGGTGCTAAGTATCAAAATGAATTATTATTTTAATAAATTCACAAGTATTCAGTGAAATTATCGTTTTTCACCATAAACTTTGATTGTATACAGCTTGAAATTTGTTTAACGGGCTGAAAACCTACATCTGAATTTTTTCAGATTTCCAGATGACCAACCGACCTGACGCATAAACATTTATTGATCAAAACCATCTCCTTCGGCTCACCCTTACGCGAAATATCAAGTCCTATTTGTCCTAATAGAGTGGAGGAATATGGAATAGTCCTAAAATCGGTCTATTCACAGCCCAGATAATATATTTAAAAAATTGTCAACCAGAAAAATTCTCTGCGCAAAAAAAAACTAAACGCCCTTAACAAAAAAAAATTAGCGAAAATAGAATGTGTCCATTGGGAGAAGTGAAAAAACAATTTGAGGACCCGTCCTGAATAGTACACTCTATTAGGACTATTTATTCGAATTTTGTGCATTAAGTCTTTTTTTCTGCGCAAGGAGTTCTTACACACTATTTTTTAATTTTTAATACGACTGATATGATTCAAAATTGTCGAGTTTTTATAGATAGAGTCTACTTATATTAGGAAATTTTAGCAAATCGTGCCACAATGTTGGTACGAATAGCCCCTTTTCTAGGCACTGTATTGATAGAGAAGATGTTCTCGAGTTTTACAAACACTATTCCTTTGTAGAATACAAATATGAAATTACTTAAACAATTAGAATACTATTTTTAATTTAATTAATTAATTTAATTTAATCAGAAAAAAAACGTAAATTCCAGAGTATGAAGAAAATTTAAAGGTCCTTGCGGTTTCCATAAATTTTAATTGATTCAAAAGGTGGAATTCCCAAAACCTAATAAAAAGCTTTTTTATTTTTTATTTTGAGAGCTTTACCGTTGAAGAACATTCGTGGAAAAAATTGGACTTTTTCTTATTGGTCCACAAGTTCTTTTCCTAAATTTTTCTACTAATCTCTTCGAATCTTCAATAAGAGAATGAAATAAGTGTACTTAAAAATTCTCTACTATAATGATAATTCAGTAAAACTAATTATTTTTCAAACAAATAATTCTCTATATACACACTAGGGTGGCCTAAATACCAACCCCCAAAACGTGCTATTTTTAAGTTAATAAAGTAGAGTAGTCCAAAACAAAACGTTTTGAATTTTACCTTTTGAATTTTGTTTACCCAATTTTGTTAAGTTCCCCAAAAAAGAGTGAACACTCTCTTTTTTAAGTTAATATTGATACTCGCACCCTGAACTTTCGGGAAAATTACATATTTTTGTAAATTCCATCTAAAACGCGAAGATATACGAGTATAATCTCAGCCTCTTCATAATAGAGAATTAATAGTATTTTTTGAATAAAAAAGTCTAATCAATACATTTGAAGAGTTTATTTTTTGATTCAGTTGTTTATTTATTATTTGAACAATTAAAAAATGTTTAAGTGCAACTATTGACAGGGAGAATCTAGAAAAACGCTATTTTTAAAACTATTTAAAACAATATTTAAAACTATAATATTTAAAACTATATTTAAACTATTAAACTATATTAAACTATTTAATGTTTAAAACTATTTTAAAACTATATACTGAACATTTACATTAGAACCTACTAATTCTTAGTTTTTTTCTTCAATTTACTGCTAATTGCTTGAACAATTTTTTTTTGTTTAAAAAACGTATTATATCATAATATCGCGAATTAATGGTATTTTTTTTAATGCTTCGGCTAAATTATTGAATGTGAAGAGTGATTTTTTAATTTCAGTTGTTTATTTATTGTGTAAGTGATTTATAATTGTTCAAATGCAACTTTTGACAAATTTCCATTACTTTTACCTAATTTCTAGTTATATTTAAACTTACTGATAATTATTTAAATCATTAATTCGCGATATCGAATGAGATAATGAATTATTTGAGCAATTAAAAAATTAATCAACAAATACACAAAGTCTTGTAATTTGAAAAAAGTAATAATCAAGGCCAATTTTACGCAAAACCCTTATTTTACTGTCATGGTGGGTTTTTTGTGGCAACATAAACGGGGCTAAGAGGGTTGAAATTAAAAATTTATGACAAAGTCGTATTCCTTAAAGAACCCAAGAAAACTCCCTTAATACACATTACACACTAGCAAGCCTCCTTTCAGATAATGCGGATAACTAAATAAAACTGTACACTCTAAAATTGCAATTATTTTAGGCCTTGAACAATAATATTTGTAATATCCTGTTATAAAAACTAAGTTTTCATATTTTTTGCAAACTGCTGTTCTGATTTAAAAAATGGTTTTCAGCCCCATGAGGTCTGTCCTGAGATAAAAGAGACTGTTTTAAACTGAACATCCTTCTATCTTGCGTTATACCACTTCGTGAATGCTTTTGAAAGCTGTTCAACGTGAATTCTATACACCTGAATATATCTATGTCGCTTGTAATAATAGAGTCTCATCGATCGAACACTTGACTGCTAACAATAATGTAAATCCAGTGATTTAAGTTTTGTATGATAAGCACACATGTTGCTCTGACATCTTGTCAATTGTTCTTTCCACATAATTTTAAATAGAAAGAAAAATAATTCCACTGAGTACCAAATCAATAAATGATCTTATCAGGCTAGTCGGGCAGCCAACATCTGTGATAATTTATGTTGGAATTAAAATAATAATTTTTGTGTCTATTCAATTCTTTTAAATTAATTATTCTGAACTATTTGTTGTTTTTCTGGTGTTCTCAATTTGAAAGCTTTTCTTCATCAAATTGGAACATACACGTAAAACAAGTTTTGCAGGAAAGTAAAATAAGTAACAAATTTAAAAGTTCTAGCTTCTTGATCTACCCTCCTGCAAAGCCGTAATTGGATTCTAAGGCACATACATACATAAAAGTTGGTTTCTCGAGTCACTGGATAGCGGCTTCAGTTTTTCTTCTGCCATGATGGTAAATTATAAAATTCCAAGGAAAACGCCGTTACCCAGTAATAATAGATTATTAATGCATAAACTAAAAATGTATTGTTCCTTTATGATCAAGCGGGGAAAGAAAATTTGTAACGGTTAATGAATAAGGTAAAACTTAAGGCACTGACAAGTATTACTATGCTAGCCAATATTAACTTATCAATTAAAAAAGTTTTTTTTTTATAAACTTCAGTTTAATTCTATATGGAAAAAGAAAACTTTTAAGGTGTCAAGGTCAATAACTCCTTGTTTAAGTAAGTATTAATTCTGAGAAACAAAACTCCTGTCATTTTTCCGTAATTCAACTACTAAAAATTTATAATTTATTTACAAAAAAGTTGAATCAGTGTTGAAAAGTCCTCTAGAGTTCATTTTAAACCGAGAACATTGGGTAACATCCCCAAATAAACTTCCCTTGGCCCAGGAACTAATTCAATTACTATCGATTGAACGAATTATTTTCGTGTCCCATTTTCTCTAGAAAATGAAAATCCTACATGGACAAATTTTCACCCCTCTCAAGACATCGCAAGTTGTCGGTATTAATTATTTATTGCTAAAGAGCATAATTACAAAGGGAGCTGATTTATAAAAACTGAAGTTGATACAAATCAGAAAAAAAAATCTAAAACAAGAAAATTCTAAAATTTATTGATTTTCCAGTTTCCGAAAGTTAAGGGTGTTTTACTTTTCTTGAGACATTCGTGAAAGGCTTGAAAAAGTTTGAAGAAAGTACTCAGTACTTACTCGTCCGTTTCCTCTTCCTCGAGAAGGAGACTCATTTTGTTTGAGTGGAAAAACTGAATGTATCCTCAGGCAAAATGCAGGTTGAGAGAATTCCTCGGGATGCGCTCTAGGTGGGTGCAGTCTTCCAATTTGTTGGCAGCTGGCCGACACCCAAGGTCTCTTCTAGTCACTCTGAATTTAACTGCGCCTTTCTTATCGCACTAGGGTGCGCATGGAGAACGTTTGCTGCAACCCACTGCAAAATATGTACGACGGGGCCGAAATCATGATCGCGCTTGCGCCACGAATATCCCTTCCATGTTAACAGAAGGTAAAGATTCCTTTCGATTCCGCGTGGTAGTTACCCCTCTAGAGCCTCGACAAAAATGAGAGGAATTTAGCCACCCTTTTAAGCACTTTTAAGTACATCAAAGAGACCCTAAGGGTCGCTATAAGATTTCTTCGAAGAAAATTAATAATTTTTTAAATTAAGATCGAAAAGAATTCCATTTTATCATGAATAGCTTTTGCAAAATAAGCAAGAAAAATATTCATAATTTTTAAAAAATTCCAAAGCAACCTCATTTTTCGGCTCATTAGAGACAAAAATAACATAATGAAAAAAGAGCCAAATTCTTTTATCTGCAACAAAAATTTCCTCACAGTTTTTACCGTGAGTGGGCTGATAATCATAAAATGCGAGCTCATAGATGCATAATTTTCATTATTCCTCTCTGACGTCACTTTTCACTCCCTAGGGAGTAAAAAGTAGAGCGTCATAGGCGTCGAAAAGGGCTGAAATCATGCATGTGTCACAAAAAGAATGTTAATGCCATTCCAATTGAAGTCATGACAAAAATAATGATCAAAATATTATAAACAGAGTTGATTATAATACATTTAATACTGTTGTTCTTCCATATTTTGGTAAAATCTCGAAGATTTTGAAATAAATTTTAGGAAAATTAGGCTTACATACTATTTATAGAGTTCCTTTTTAGAGCAATATGATTGTAAAATTGGAGAAAGATATATATGATTAATTGTGGGCATTCTGCCATTTACTTTACCTTTATACACTTGCTTGGTCAGTAGGGTGGTCCAAAAATTTTTTTTTCGAATTTTTATGGGGACACCCCTCAAATTTGTTCGAATCCGCACAAAAATAAATGCGTTTTTTTTGTTTTGAAAAAAAATTATATTTAGGGGTGGCGCAAGCCCCATGAAGTTTAACATGTATTTCCCATAAGAAAAAAATACGTTTTTGTAAATCTTATTCAGAATCCTCAATATTATCTGAATTGAGTTGAAACTCAACATTTTTCTTCACAATTAGCCATAGAATACGAATAAAATATCACTTTTCAAATATCACCCCCATAAGTCTGTTTTATCGGGTCCCAAAGAAACCCCATAAGTGAAAAAATGGGTTTTGCGAGTTTTTGGCGCTAATTACGATTTTTTGCGGTTTTTTTTTAATGCGAATTGTTTTTAATACATGAAATATGACTTTATACTGAATATTATATATTTTTATTAATTGTTTAAACAATTTATTATTGTTTTTAGCAATTTTCTCATGGAATGGAGTTAGAAAGACGCGGTTTTTTTCACAAATATTCCTTTTTTGTCCAATTTTCAATTAGAGGGAAGGGATAGTTCATCAATGTTAACAAGAGTGATTGTTTAAACAATTTATTATAATTAAAAATAATATTATATTTGAATAATGCTAGAAAGATGCGGGTTTTTTTCTGGCTTTTTGTCCAATTTTCATCTGTAGTAAAGTAATAATAAATTTAAGTTAAAAAAATAATTGTTTGAACAATTTATGAAAATTATTAATAATATTATATTTGAATAATGCTAGAAAGATGCGGTTTTTTTTTTAAATTTCTGGCTTTTTGTCCAATTTTCATTTAGACTGAAGTAATAATAAATTCAAGTTAACACAATAATTGTTTGAACAATTTATTATAATTATTAATAATATTATATTTGAATAATGCTAGAAAGATGCGTTTTTTTTTTTAATTTCTGGCTTTTTGTTTAATTTTCATATGGAGTAAAGTGATAATGAATTCAAGTTATCAAAATAATTGTTTAAACAATTTATTATCATTGTTGATAGTATTCTCTTTGCTTAATTGGTAGAATGTTGCAGTTTTTTTCTGAAATTTTTCACTGTTTGTCTATTTTCTATTAGGCGTGTCTTGATAATTAATTAGATTTAGCAAAAATAATTGTTTAAACAAATTATTATTGTTTATGAATATCTTCATGTATATCAATTGCGCCTGATAGTTGCGGTTTTCCGGCAATTTTCACCTTTATGTCCTTTTTTCACTCAGTGAGGTAATAATTAATTAAAGTCAACAAAAAAGTTGTTCAAACAATTTCATATTGTTAATAACAAACTTTTCTTAGATAAGTGCTAGAAAGTGGAGGTTTTTTCTAAAATCTTTCACTTTGCATCGCCTTTTTATTTATGAACAAGTAATAAGTCGGCCACAACAAAAATGATTTTCCGAAAGGTATTGTTGTTTTAAGTGAATTATTTTTGCTCTTTTCACAATGCTTAAAAAAATTAATTCAAAGAAAAAAATCTATTTTACACGAAAGGCAGAAATCAATATTAAATTGTTCAAACAACTTTTTTGTTGACTTTAATTAATTATTACCTCACTAAGTGAAAAAAGGACAGAAAAGTAAACATAGCCGAAAAACCGTAACTATCAGGCGCAATTGATATAGATGAAGATAGTCATAAACAATAATAATTTGTTTGAACAATTATTTTTGCTCAATATAATTAATTATTAAGTCACGCCTAATGAAAAATAAACAAACAGTTGAAAATTTCAGAAAAAACCGCAACATTCTACCAATTGAGCAAAGAGAATATTATCAACAATGATAATAAATTGTTTAAACAATTATTTTGTTGACTTGAATTCATTATTAATTCACTCCAAATGGAAATTAAACAAAAAGCCAGAAATTTGAAAAAAAACCGCATCTTTCTAGCATTATTCAATTATAATATTATTAA
>CAKNXH010000132.1:98379-111013 GCA_932178445.1 Andricus quercusramuli
ATTATAATATTATTAATAAGTATAATAAATTGTTTAAACAATTATTTCGTTAACTTGAATTCATTATTACTTCACTCCGAATGAAAAGTGGACAAAAAGCCAGAAACTAAAAAAAAATCCGCATCTTTCTAGCATTATTCAAATATAATATTATTTATAATTATAATAAATTGTTTAAACAATCACTATTGTTAACATTAATGAAATATCACTTCCCTCTAATTGAAAATTGGACAACAAATGAAAAATTTGTGAAAAAACCGCGTCTTTCTAACTGCATTCTATGAGAAAATTGCTAAAAACAGTAATAAATTGTTTAAACAATTCATTAAAATATCTAATTTTCAGTATGAAGTCATATTTTATGTATTAAAAACAATTCGCATTAAAAAAAACCGCAAAAAAATCATAATTAGCGCCAAAAACTCGCAAAACCCATTTTTTCACTTATGGGGTTTCTTTGGGACCCTATAAAACAGACTTATGGGGGTGATATTTGAAAAGTGATATTTTATTCGTATTCTATGGCTAATTGTGAAGAGAAATGTTGAGTTTCAACTCGATTGAGATAATATTGAGGATTCTGAATAAGATTTACAAAAACGTCTTTTTTTCTTATGGGAAATACATGTTAAACTTCATGGGGCTTGCGCCACCCCTAAATATCATTTTTTTCAAAACAAAAAAAGCGCATTTATTTTTGTGCGGATTCGAACAAATTTGGGGGGTGTCCCGATAAAAATTCGAAAAAAAATTTTTCCAATGCATTTTTGGACCACCCTATTGGTCAGTCGTTCATCTTTCATTCTTTCAAGATGTCCGAACCACCTTAGCTGATTTCTTTCCCATATGTCAACTAGTGTCTCTCCTGTATCACATTCTTTGAGGATTGTCTCGTTTCGTACTTTGTCCATCAGTGTTTTCCCGCATATTATACGCAGAGGTTTCATGCTGATCGCGTTGATTTTACTCCTGTCCTTTTCTTGACAGGTCCATGTCATTTTAGCTTTTTTGATATGTTTTTATTTGTGAGGATGGACCCTGCTCTACCGATAACCTGCTTACCCTTATTTATGCGCCTATCTAACTCCCTATCTATTTTCCCGTCGCTAGTGAATAGGCTACCCAGATATACGTACTTGTCAACTTGTTCTAATCTCTCATCACTTAGGACAATGTTGCATATTGTTTTCTCACTTTTTCCCTTAAATACCATGATTTTTGTTTTATTTACGTTAATTTTGAGTCCCATGTTCTTCATGCTTGTATTAAGTTTATTCAACATTCTTTGCAAGTCCTCGATTGATTCTGCCATAACAATCTTGTCATCTGCGAAATCTAATCCACGTACCTTGACAGTTTCGAGATCTACACCTTCTTCGTCGAAGAGGGCAGTTCTTAGACATAGACACTTATCCATGAATATGATAAATAGCCACAAGGACATAATAACGCATCCTTGCTTCACGCCTTGCATAATATCGAACCAGTCACTCAGTTTCCCATTCACCCATACACTCGCTTTACTACCTGTATATATTGTTTTTATTGCTTTTAGGAGCCCTCCATTTACTCCATACTCTTTAAAGACTTCCCAAAGTTTACTTCTATTTACCTTGTCAAACGCTTTTTCTAGGTCAATAAATGCACAGAAGACTTTCTTTCCTACTCTCAAGCTTTTTTCTGTGATCTGTCTTAGGCTAAATATCTGATCTGTACATGACCTTCCTGGCATAAATCCACTTTGGACTTCCCATATCTTCTCTTCTGTAATTTCCATTACCCTACGGATAATTATTTTTGAGTATATTTTACTCACTGTACTTAGCAGGCTGATACCTCTGTAATTACTGCAGTTGCTTTTATCTCCCTTTCTTTTGTATATTGGTACAATAATCGCTTTTCTGCAATCGTCTGGGACTTCTTCTGTCTCGAAACATAAATTTATCAATTCGCATAACCTGTGAAGTATGTACTCGCCACCGTATTTAAGCATTTCAGTGCTAATACTGTCTATACCAGCAGCCTTATCGTTTTTCAAGTTCTTAATTATATATCTGACCTCAGTGACACAGACTTTTTCAATTGGGTTTTCTAATGCATTATGTTCAATGTCGCAGTTTTGTTGTCCTATATCTTCACCTCCTTATAGTTATTTAAAAGAGTCTTTTAAAGCGTCTACTATCCCGTCTATATCATATAGCATTTCACCTTTGATGTTTCTCATGCTGACAAACTCTGTACTTTTACTATCCTTTAACCGTTTATATAATAGTTTCATAATTCCTTCAAAGCAGTCTTGTATTTTGTTCTCTTCTGCTGTTCTGGTTTTCTCTTTGCTCTCTTTGACTAGTCGTTTAATTTTCCTCTTTTTGTATCTGTAATAATTTTTGAGTCTATTTCTCTCCTCCTCGCTAAGACCTGGCATGTTCAGCGTTGTCTTGTGCGCTTCTTTCTTTTCTTTTTGGGCTGCCTTAATTTCAACGTTCCACCATGCATCGCCAGACTTTCTTCCTACCCTCGCCGTACCACACACTTCAATCGCAGTTTTAACAATGGTATCCCGGAATAAAGCCCACGCGCCTCTATATCTTTATTGCATTCAAGCGACTCCCAGATTGCCTTATCTATGCGTTCGTTTATCTTATTCTGAAAATCTATTTGTACTTCCGGTTTCTGTAAATTTTCGACCTTGATTCGCGTTTGTTTCGTTTGTTTGGTTCTCTTTCTTCTCCATCCCCGCCCTAAGTTCATCTTGGAGACTAAAAGGTAATGATCAGTATTGCATTCGGCCCCCCTCATGACTCTTGTATCTGTAACTAGTTCTCTTAGTCTTTCATCCGCAATAACGAAGTCAATTATACTGCGGTTATTTCCTTTACACCAGGTGTAAGTGTGGATCATTTTATGTCGAAACCAGGTATTTGTAATAAATAGGCCCTTCTCTAAGCATAAGCTCACTAATTTATCCCCATTATAATTTTTTCTTGTTGGGTCCCCAAAATTACCTAGCACCCCTCCTGTATCTGTATCCTGACGTTGGACGCTGACCCATCCTTTCATATCTCCTAACAAAATTATTCTCTCACCTTGGTCGCAAGTACTTATTGTATCATTTAAAGTGTCCCAGAAGGCGTCCTTAACTTCTCTCGAACCGGTATCAACTGGTGCGTAGCACGCTATGATAAATAATCTCCTCATTCCTACCTTCATTCTAGCCCACAGCAATCTGGGTGATACAAAATTATGATCTATGAGATGTTTTTTTTGCCTTTTCATTCATAATTAAACCGACCCCTTGACCACGATGTGATTCCCTATGTACTCCTGACCATATTTCAAAAACGCCTTTCAACACCCCATTTTCTATATTTCTAATTTCGCAACCCTTTTTCTTCGTCTCAGGTACACAAAGCATATCTAGTTTCCTCATGTGTATAGTTTCTCGTAGTTCTCTTAAGATCATTCACTCCTCTACCAGTCCGAACACCCAGTCTCCATTCATCACCCGAAACTCGACCTTTACGTTTACCGTGTGCATGCTTTTCGTCAATTCAAGTTTCAGTCCATTCCGAAGCTACTTTATTGTTTGTATTATTCATGTTTATATTGTACTCCCAACTATCACCTGTATGCGCGAGATTTGTTTTGTGAGTCGAAATCATGTCCGAATTAAGCAGTGATTTGTCGTATGGTGGAGTCAAGCTGTAACGTCAGTCCCACCAAAACTTCTGTTACTGGGGGGGGGGATAAGGACATGAGAAAGGAAACCGAGAGTCTCAATAGGTTGTGATTTTGCTGAGAAGGTCACCAGCCTTCAGCAGCGTTGTATTAGATAGGAGTTCATATGTTCCCATCTGCCGACTGCCGGCCTACCTCTAAAACAAGAGCCAATTACTCTTTTTTTTCTTTCTTTTTTTTAAACTATACACGGTTAACAATTTTGTATGAAATCGTTAGTATATAGAGACATAGTATAAGGGGAAGAGGCCTGATAATCAAAATGTTCATCTCTGAAAATTTTTGAAGAAGTTTTGCTTCAGTGAAGCCGCAAATGTCTCATGAAATTCTATATTTCTTGAATATCTGAGGTTCAATTCGTTTGAACTTTCAACTAAAATGAACGGATAAAGTGTTTTAAGGTAGTTTAATTTAGGAAAGAAATAGTGTGACTCCCCCCCCCCCCCGCCCGGCGGAGGCAAAAAATAGTTCAATCTCAAAAATGTATAATCTTGAAATTCATTTATTCCTAACAATAAAAGTTTTTAAATTAGGAAGTATCTTAATAAATAAAATTTTTTTTTTGAAATACCGTGGAATTCGTGGAATCTCTTAAAATTCTTAACAATA
Source organism: Andricus quercusramuli (assembly GCA_932178445.1). NCBI lineage: Eukaryota > Metazoa > Arthropoda > Insecta > Hymenoptera > Cynipidae > Andricus > Andricus quercusramuli. Next base: position 102,730 of record CAKNXH010000132.1, read on the forward strand.
AAAGTTATGACTTAGCTTTTGCGATTTGACTGTGATTCCGCCGTTTCTCCTCGAAGCTTCTTCTTAATTTTTGAGTCGAAATTTGGAAAAGGCACTAAGTAGCACGCCAGTAATTCATTTAAATTTTCCGTAAATTATGTTAATTTTACAGGTAAATATCATAATTTACCATAAATTACCCACAATTTATTTTTAAAAATTTCCATAAATTTGCGGAAATTTATGAAAAATTTTGCTCATTGATGGTAATTTCACAGTTAAATATGGTAACTTAATTCATTTTTTTAAATTTCCATAAATTTCCGGAAATCCATGAAAAATTGCGGTCATTCATGGTAATTTTACAGGTACATATCGATGGGTCCTAAAAGAAACAACGCAACTCGCAGCGACGGATAGAAACTACGTATCTGGCGCGCTCTATACTAATTATATACAAATTTCTATATACTTAGTATGGAGCGCGCTAGATACGTAGTTTCTATCCGTCGCTGCGACTTGCGCAGTTTCTTTTAGGACCCATCGATATGGTAACTTACCATAAATTACTCGAAATTCATTTTTAAAAATTTCCATAAATTTCCGGAAATTTATGAGAATTTTCGGTCATTTATGGTAATTTTACAGGTATATATGGTAACTTTCCATAAATAACCGCGAAATTCTATTATCTGCAACAAAAATTTCCTCACAGTTTTTACCGTGAGTGGGCTAATAATCATAAAATGCGAGCTCATAGATGCATAATTTTCATTATTCCTCTCTGACGTCACTTTTCACTTCCTAGGGAGTAAAAAGTAGAGTTTAGCCCCGCTTCATAGGCGTCAAAAACTGCTGAAATCATGCATATGTCAAAAAAAAGATGTTAATGTCATTCCAATTGAAGTCATGACAAAAATAATGATCAAAATATTATAAACAGAGTTGATTATAATACACTCAATACTGTTGTGCTTCCATATTTTGGTAAAATCTCAAGGATTTTGAAATAAATGTTAGGAAAATTAGGTTTACATACTATTTATAGAGTTCCTTTTTAATGCAATATGATTGTAAAATTGGGGAAAATTAGATATGATTAATCGTAATGATTGCAATGCAAGTTATATAAAGGGCAGGCACAAACGACACTTAAGACTTAGAAAAAATGAACATGAAAAGAAATTTCACATAAATCCTAGGTATCACTCAGTCCTTTCCAAACATAAGATCAGACAAGGTCATGACATTAATTGGAATGATATTAAAATTATTTATCATGAAAAAATCCGAAAAAGAGAGAATTCATGGAAATGTTATTTATAAAGAGAGAAGGTAACAAGGCTATCAATTTAAAAAGGGAGCTCTATAGATATAACAAAGTATGGGATAGAGTAAATAATTGGTTAAAGTAATTTTCTTTGGCTAGATAATAGAAAGAATTCTTTTCTATGAAACAATCAATTTCTCAATAAATAATTTTGTTTACATTAAACTTAATTTATAATTCACACTAAATGAAAATTTTTTTCTTCACAGCTATATTAATTTTTTACACCTTTAGTTATTCCCTATAAATAATCCCTAATGAGATAGATCTAAATTGACCTCGAAACATGCTGGTACCCTCGTAGTATAAAAAGGACGGAAGAAGGAGAGAGTGGAAGTTTGTTTTTATGGTTGACTTTTTCCCTTTTTCTCCCTCTTTTTTCATTATGTTATTTTTGTCTTAAATGAGCCGAAAAGTGAGGTTGTTTGGCACTTTATTTTTTGATTATGAAACTTTTTCTTGCGTATTTTGCAAAAAGTATTCATGATATAATAGTAATCTTTTCAATCTTATTTTAAAAATTTTTTAATAGAGACGCTAAACACATGATTCTTTCCAATCTGCAGGGTTTGCTTATGAATAATTTAAGATTTCTTTAAATTGAGTTTACATGTTTTTTACCTCAATTTTATTGTAAGAAATGATTCTTTTTATTAACAAATTTTTTTAAAAAGAATGTATTGAATTTTAGCGTTTTTTATCAATGTTTTTAAATATTTTGGATTGTTTGCTTTTCCTAATTGGAAAATTCAATAATCTGAATAGATTGGTATCAGAATCATTTACAAAAAAAAATTAATAAGTAAATAAGTTTTTATAATTGACTCTAAATAAGGGTGTGCAGTAGGATGGTTCACAAAAAACTTGTTTCTATTTTTCGGCGGCCGTATCGCGACAATTTTTCTCTGGGTGAGATAATATACTTCCAATTTTTTCAGATTTTTAACAAAAATTTTAGAGGCTGCGAGCGTCAAATTTACTTGAAATTTGAGATTTTCAATTTGATTAAAATATACATATTTGTTTTAGAGAAATATCTTATAAATAAAATTGTAGCTACTACAAGGGAAGGAACTTTTACTTAGATCCGACTGAGACAAAATTACTTGGCGCAAGTAAAAGGCATAAAAAATACGATTTCATACAAAGAGATAAATATAAGGGCATAATTGTACCCGTCAACATTTTCTGTAAGGATTGCCAAGATTCTGAGATGTTCTCCACACAATTGGGAAAAAATATATATTAGATATGAGATTAAAAACTTAAAACCGGGATACCAGAAAAATAAAAAATAAATATTTAACAAGGCTTTTGATGGGTCTTCCATCAATGAAATTTTATAAAATAGTAACATACAACAGTAGGAGGAAGAGAGAATAACATATTACTGATTTTATATGAAGTCATATTTTTAATATTTTCTTATATTTACAACAAATATACTGCTCATCATTTATCTATATTTTCTTATATTCTCCTGTAACGAACTGTAACAAGATATATACCCCCCCCCCCCCCACACTCTTTCTGTGCGTAATTTTTAGTTTCCAACATATTTTTACAATAGTTATTACTAGTAGAATCAGGCAGAGTGTCCGAAAACTTTATTTTCAAAATTTCCTTATTTTTCATTGTCTAATTTTTCATTTTCGTTGATCATTAATATTCGAACAGCGGCATATACAAACTTAAAATTGTCAAATGTAGTCATTTATTTTGAACAAAAGAATGTCTTCTACTATAAATGATGACTTTTTAACAAAGTACTTCGATTTTCATCAAAATAATTAAGTATTTAACCTAATAGTTGAATTTTCAATATAAAAAGATAAATTCCCAACAAAAAGTGTCATAGTTTATACTTTGATCAAAAAAGATGAAATTTATTTTTAAACAAGTTTTTTAAAACCAAAACGACGAATTTTCAACAGATAAAGATTTTTCACTAAAGGAAGAAAATTTTACCTAAATTGCTGAACCTTCCAGCCAAAAGTCGAATTTTCTCTACAAGAATTGAATTTACAAACAAAAACTATGACTTCAGCAAAAAAAATTATTTTTCTTCGAAACTGATGCATTTTAGACAAACAAAAATGAAAATTTAAACCGAGAAACCCATTTTTTTTACCAAAAATGGAGAATTTTCAACTAAGAAAGATCAATCTTAAAAAAATGGGAAAGTTACATTTTCAGTTAAAAAAATAATTTTAAATAAAAAAAGGACATAATAGTTGAGCTTTTAACAAATGAGATGAATTCTCAATTAGAAATATAACTTAAAAAAAAAGATTTTCTTAACAAAGTGATTCAACCAAATCTTTCAAACAAAATAGTTGAATACTCAAGCAAAGAATAATAATTTTTAACCAAAAAGTTGCATTTTCAAGAAAAAAAAGAAATTTCTACCAAAGCGTATGCATTTATAACTCGAAAAGATAAATTTAGAAAAAAATAGTTGAATTTTCTGTTAAAAAAGATTTTAGTTGACTTTTCACTATCAAAATATAAATTTTAACCAAGAAATAAGTTTCTTCGAAAAAAATTGAATTTTCAATCCAAAAAGACGAAATTCTACCTAAAAAAAGGATGACTTTTTAACAAAATTGTTAAATTCTCCACACAATAGTTGCATTTGTATCCAAAAAAGATGAAATTTCTCTTAAAACAGATGAATTTTTATTTAAAAAGAAAACAAATTCTTAAAAAATAGTGAAATTTTCATCCAGAAAATATTCCAGTTGACTTTTCAAGATGAAAATATGCATTTTTTAACACACAGTACGTTTCCACGGACAAAATTGAATTTTTCATCCAAAAACACGAATTTTTTCAATCAAAAGGGATGAAATTTTAACAAAATAGTTGAATTCTCTACCAAATAGTTGAATTTTTATCCAAAAAAGATGAAATTTCAGTTAATTATTTAACACCAACATATAAATTTTAAACAAGAAGTAAATTTTCTAAGAAATAGTTAAATTTTCAACAAAACAGTCGAATTTTCAACTAAAAGTATGACTTTTTAACAACATAGTTTTATTTTCAACCAAACAGTTGCATTTTTATCCAAGAAAGATGAAATTTCTCTTTTCAACACCAAAACATTGAATATTGAATTTTTTTCTACCAAAAAGTATGAATTTTCAATGAAATTGTTGAATTTTTAACCAGAGTTGCATTTTTATCCAAGAAGGATGTAATTTCTGCTAAAACAGGTGAATTTTTAAATTAAAAAAACAAATTTTTCAGAAAAACTATTTTTCATCCAAAAAAGATTGCAGTTGACTTATCAGCAACAAAATATTAATTTTGAACAAAAGGTTAATTAATATTATACGAAAGAGTTGAATTTTTAACCCAAAAATACGAATTTTTAACAAAACAGTTGAATTTGCAAAAAAAATTATGTCCTCTTAAGAAAATTGTTAAATTTTCAATCAAATATTAAAATTTATAACTAAAAAGATAATCTTCAGGAGCAAGTTTTTACGAATTTGCAAAAATTACGTACATGAGTGACGGACCCCCTCCCCCCTTCCGCAACAAATCTTAACAAAGTGTCTCACCCCCCCCCCCCCCCCCTTGAAATGTAACGTAATTTAAGTACGGTACCTTTCTGAAAAATGAGTTGGCTGTTATCCATAAACCAAGTAGTTTCTGGGGGAGGGGGGGGAGGTCAATTCCAAGTCACGTGGTTTTACACCTAGGTGTTAGGGAAAAAAAAATAAACCGCAACAGAAAATAAATAAATTTTAACTCAAAAATAGTTGATTTTTAAACCAGAAAATTGAATAATTGACAAAATACGTGAATTGTCCATTAGGTCAAAAGTAAAAAAAATGGCCAAAATTGGGCCTCGTGGTTTATGGAAGGCCCGTTATTGCATCTATAACCACTAAATTGCGCAGTTCGGAGAACACTCTTTTCACTATGAGTATAACGGAAAAATCCGGTTTTACGACAAAAACAACCAAATTAATATGTACTGTCTTGGTTTCCACAATATAAATAAGAATAGGTTATAATCCGGCACGAATATTCGAAAAATTCTTACCTTTTTTTTTGAGCGTCACTTACTATTGCGCGATCATTTTCGTACACTGACAGCCATCATGGAATTTACCGGCATATGACTTTAGAGGGGACTCTACTATTATTCTACTTTATAATGTTATACTTTCTAAAAAATTCCCAGTAAAATACTTAATATTGTTAAAGTATAAGTTATTTTATTTATACAGGGTGTCTACTCAAATCCTGGAAAAAAATTCCTTGAAAATTCCAGGGTTTTTTCTGTAATGTCAACTTTCTTTCAGGTATAATTTTTCATAGCGCGGAGGAATTCAAATATTTTGCATTTTTTTAAACAATCGATTCGGAATATATATACAGCTTCGCGAGTTCATTATAAATCATGTTTTTTTAGTTTCCAGTTATTCAAATAATATGTTTAATTTAAAAAACGTTGACAAATTATATTACAAGATTTTCTTGAATATATTAGCACCATCGATTAATCAAATAATATTAAAAACATAACTAATCATTTGTTTAATTTGTCTCTAAAGTTAATAAATTTGAATAATAATTTAAACAAATTTATGTTTCATCTTTTTATACTTGAAATTCAAGACATATTTAGGTGAAATTATTATTGAACAATATTGATGGATTTTTAACCAAATAGTTGAATTTTCAACCAAAAAGATTAATTTTTTACCAGAGATCAAATGGTTGAATTTTTAACTAAAAAATATCAATGTTTAAACTAAATAGTAGAATTTTTAATTTAAACAAATCAATTTTTAACCAAAAATGCAAGTTAAATTTTCAACTAAAAAAATTAATTTTCCACACAAAAAATTGTTCAACCAAAGTGATAAATTTTAAACTTAAAATGATGAATCTTCAGCTGTAATAGATGAATTTCAAACCAAAAAGATGAATTTTTAACAAAAATGTTTAAGTTTCAACCAAGTTTCATTTGATCCAAAAATATGAATTTTCAACTAAAATGATGATTATGTAACTGGAAAACTTGAAATTTAGAAAAAAAAGATGATTCTTCAAACAAGAAGATTAATTTGACACCAAAAAGGACGATTTTTCCACAAAACATATGAATTTTCAATGAAATAGTTGAACTTTCAACTAAAAAAGACAAATATTCAACTCAATAGTTAAATTTTGAACTAAAAAAGTTCAATTTTCAACCAGAAATAGAAAAGTTAAATTTTCAGTTGAAAAAATTTATTTTCAACCAAACGAATCCATTTTCCTCTAAAATGATGAATGTTTAACTGAAATAGTTGAATTTTAAGGAAAAAAATCTGCCCGCTTCGCGGGCACATTCTCATCGCTCGCTAGTTTGAGCGCGCCTAGGGCGCGCACCTGTTGTATCTCGCGCTTCGCGCTCGATGATATGTTTATCTCGCGCTTCGCGCTCGATAATATATTCACCTCGCGCTACGCGCTCGGACACATTTGCCTGACGCTTTAAGCTCGGTTCATCTTGGTTTTCGCACTTCATGTGCTTACTATTGCGCGCTTCGCGGGCTAATGCTCTCTTAATTAGCTTCATCGTTATGACCTGCTTTTGGTTTAATTATGTAAACTTTACATAGAAAGAGGAACTAATTTACTTAAGGTTCTATCGACCTTAAGGAATACATTCTCATCAAGACACTCGCGCTTCGCGCTCGATATTTCGTTTGAAAATCATGTAAGTCTTGCGCCACGCTCGTTTCTGTTCATCGTTTAATGTAAACTCAAAAGTTTGATCGCGATCACGGCGCGCGATTTGGTTGTCGCGGTTCGCAATGACAATATTTTATGTTCAATGTTCTTCAAATAAAAATTATTAAATTTGTATTTGCTTTAAAATGAAGAAGGAAATTCCTTCACTTCAGCGTACATTTCCGTATCTTTCTAATAAAAAATAAATCATACAATCAGAAAGATTTCTTCCAACTATCTGAAAAGGGGCGAAAAAAAGTATCTAAGTTGTTTTTGGAACATATATATGATAAATTTTTAAATGATTATTGAAAAATGGACATTTGACAAAAATGGGGGGAGGGGTCAAATTTTACACAAATCTAATACCTTCTCTGGATGAGAATGTAAAAATAGAATAAATTGTTCGAATTTTCAAGTACCATGAACATTAATTATTATTATACTATTAGGCCATTTCCCTTTCGGGGTAGGCGTGATTCGCACGGTTGGAAAATAGTAATGTGGGGAAGGAGATATACATGTTTTAGATTGATCTAGAATTTGCGTGTTATTTATTTAAATAACACGTTCGTCCCGCAACATTGCTCCGAGCCAGGTGGCTGATCAATCTCTCTAGTGACCACCCCAAGTAAAGAGCCTCAAAAAATTATTGTGTGTGCGGTCCCCCACTTGGGCCTATTAGTATCTAAGGTCTTTCGTTTCAAGCGTCATACACTCTACTCACATTCTTTTTATAAACTATTTGTCGCCACACTTTTCTGTCCTGGCATACTTCTCTACCTTCCTTCACGTCCATGCATTTTTTCATGCGAGCTCTCGTGTTTCTATGGCTTCTTATGTATCTTCGGATATCCCGGTTTCTGTAAATTTTTAATCTTGTTTCGCGTTTGTTTCGTTTGTTTGGTTCTATTTCTTCTCCATCCCCCCCCTAAGCTCATTTTGGAGACTAGAAGGTGATGGTCAGTATTACATTTAGAGCCCCTCATGACTCTTGTATCTTTGACGAGTTCTCTTAGTCTTTCATCCACAATAACGGTGTCAATTATAATGTGGCTATTTTCTTTACGCCAGGTGTAATTGTGGATCATTCTATGTATAAACCAAGTATTTGTAATAAATACGTCCTTTTCTAAGCATAAGCTAACTAACTTTTCCCCGTTATAGCTTTTTCTTGTTGGATCCCCAGAATTTTTAGCACCCTTTCTGTATTAAGGTGGGGGAGGGGGGGGGGGG
>CAKNXH010000132.1:113715-193861 GCA_932178445.1 Andricus quercusramuli
GTACGTAATTTTTAGTTTCCAAAAATGTTTTGCTAGTTATTGCTAGTAGAATTTGGCAGTGTCCGAGAACTTCGTTTTAAAAATTCCCTTACTTTTCCTTGTCTAATTTTTCTTTTTCCTTTATCATAAATATTTAAATACCAGTATTTTAATCTTGAAATACTTTTAGCACAGAATCCTTTATGAATGGAATAAAACAGTATTTCAGATGCAAATTTAAATCTTTCAAATTTATTAATTTATTTTAGACAAAAAAATGTATTTTCTACTATAAAAGATGACTGTTTAACAAATTACTTGAATTTTTAACATAATAGTTGAATTTTCAACCTAAAAATATTAACTTTTAATTAATTAAATATTAAAATATCCCAACAAAAAATGTCAGTTTTTTTAAACCAAAAAGACGAATTTTCAACAAATAAAGATTTTTCACCAAAGGAAGAAAATTTTACCTAAATTGATGATCTTTCAAGCCAAAAGACGAATTTTCTCTAAAAAAATTGAATTTTCAAACAAAAAATACGACTTCAGCAAAAAAATTATTTTTCCACGAAACTGATGCATTTTTAACCAACAAAAATGAAATTTTAGACAAAAAATTTTCTTTTTACCAAAAAAGGAGAATTTCCAACTAAAAAAGATCAATCTTAAGAAAATGGAAGTTACATTTTCAGTTGAAAAATTAATAAGGAAAAAAAATTTCCCACTAAACAGTTAAATTTTTAACAAAAGCCATAAGCCTTCATTAAAAAAAATGTTAACAATGTAGTTTAACTTTGTCCCAAGTACTTGAATTTTAAATTTAAAAAGATTAATTTTCAACAAACAAGTTAAGCTTTCAACCAAAGAGATGAATTTTTAACTAAAAAGATGCATTTTCATAAAAAAAGACATTTCTACCAAAGCTTATTAATTTATAAATCAAAAAGATAAATTAAAAATAGTTGAATGTTCTGTTAAAAAAGATTTTAGTTGACTTTTCACTATCAAAATATGCATTTTTAAACAAGAAATAAGTTTCTTCGAAAAAAATTGAATTTTCAATCCAAAAAGACGAATTTCTACCCAAAAAGGATGACTTTTCAACATAATTGTTAAATTCTCTACCCAATAGTTGCCTTTTTATCCAAAAAAGATGAAATTTCTCTTAAAACAGATGAACTTTTATTTAAAAAAAAAAAACAAATTTTTAAAAAATAGTTGAATTTTCATCCAGAAAATATTCCAGTTGACTTTTCAAGATCAAAATATGATTTTTTTAAACAAAGAATAAGTTTCTCCGAACAAAATTGAATTTTTCATCCAAAAAGACGAATTTTTTCAACCAAAAGGGATGAATTTTTAACGACATGGTTGAATTCTCTACCAAATAGTTGAATTTTTATAGAAGGAAGATGAAACTTGTACCCAGACAGACGAATATTTAATAAAAAAGGACACATTTTTTTAAATGTTGAACTTTCATCCAGAAAAGCTTTCAGTTCATCTTCAACACGAAAATAGGAATTTTTAACAAAAAGTAAATTTTCTACGAAATAGTTCAATTTTCAACAAAACAGAATTTTCAACCAAACAGTTGCCTTTTTATCCAAGAAAGATAAAATTTCTCTTAAAACAAATGAATTTTTAATTTAAAGAAAACAAAAATTTTTTTTCAATAGTCTAATTTTCATCGAGAAAAGATTTCAGTTCTCTTTTCAACGCCAAAATAATAAATTTAACCAAAAAGTACATTTTCTACAAAATAGTTAAATTTTCAACAAAACTGCAGAATTTTCAACCAAAAAATATGACTTTTCAACCTCGTTTTCAACAAAATTGTAGAAATTTTAAACGAAACAGTGGAAAGAAAGATGTAATTTCTGCTAAAGCAGGTGACTTTTGAAATTAGAGAGAAAACTTTTCAAAAAAGAGTTGAATTTTCAACCAAACAGTTGCATTTTTGTCCTAAAAATTCGATTAAAACAGGTGAATTTCTGAACCAAAAAGACAAATTTTCAAAAAAAAAAGAGTTGAATTTTCATCCAAAAGGATTTCAATAGACTCTCCTACAGAAAAAAAAAAACAAATTTTAAACAAAAAGTAAATTTTCTAGGAAATAATTGAATTTTCAGCAAAACAGTTGCATTTTTGTCCAAGAAAGATGCAATATTTCTACTAAAATTTTCAGAAAAAATATTTTTCATCCAAAAAATATTTCAATTGACTTATCAGCAGCAAAATATGAATTTTAAACTAAAGGATAATATTGTATGGAAAGAATTAAATTTTTAACCCAAAAAGAAGAATTTTTGACAAAACAGTTGAATTTGCAAAAAATTATGTCTTTCAAGAAAATTGTATAATTTTCAACCAAATAATAAAATTTATAGCTAAAAAGATAATCTTCAGTTGAAAGTGTTTGCGAATTTTCCAAAATTACGTACATGAGTGAAGGACCTCCCTCTTTGAGATGTTACGTAATTTAAGTACGGTCCCTTAGGGCTACAGACTTAATTCAAATCTATGGACTTGAAAATATTCGACAAAATTGAATTGTATAAAATGCAGGAGGATGAGAAGAACTACGAAAATGTCTTATTTCAAAGACTAAAAAACAAAATAACAAAAAATAACGAAGAAGGAAATGAGTTTTTAGGATAGGTTGAATGCTGCGCTGCGCACATGAATGCTACTCGCAAAACTGCGTTTATTTTTATCATTAATGTATATTATTTATTATAAATAAGTTAGAAACATTGATTTCATCGTGGGTTTTTGTAGGTGTTTACATTTTTACACACAGAAAGAATACCCAACATATTACGCTTTCAGAAAACTGTATACTTTTGACAAGAAATGATTTACAAGTCAAGTGTAGCCACAAATTTGCGTTTTACATTCGCTCGTTTTCCGCATCAGGCATTGCGACGCCCCAGCGTCTTTCCTACCGGTGTGCCTCGTTAAAATTTTGTCACAATACACTCGCACGCGAGACCCGAACAAATCATCAAATCACAAGTGTCAAATGTAGAATCTCATTCTTGCTCGCTTATTCTCACTCACTGTTTAAATCCTCGCATTATATTTTTTTCTTTTTCTCCATCACTCTACACACGCATACACACACACACACGCGCGCGCGCACACACAAAACACATACACTTTTCTCTTCCGGGTGACTGCATTCGAAATTCGCACTTGCTCCCTCACCCTGGATAAACATACACACACGCGTTCTTAAAACCAAGCAGTATTATTATTATTCAATATTACTTTGTTGTTATCTCTTATTATTATACTTTATCCAATGCATTTATATATTTTGTATTTTTTCCATATAAACTCAGTGATTCAACCAAGGTAAGTATGACGTTTGCTGCCCGGTGTGCGTGTGGCGTTGGCAGCTCCACCTGGAGTACGAAAATTCAATATCTTCATGTTAACGTCTAAGACGACCAGACTGGGTTCGTTCGTGAAAGCTAATGTTTTTATTTCAGTTGGCCCCTCGTTTTAGTACGAATACGCGGCAAATAGCATACAGGCTTAGTAATCAATACTCTCTGGTCCATTAGTACATTATTCAGAATTATGTTTAACTTACATTGAATTCCTTTGAAATCTTTGGACTTCTCTGAATTCCTTGAATTACCTGAATACTTTGAATTACCCGAATACTTTGAATTAGCTGAATTGCTTCAATTATCTCAACTCCTTGAATTCTCTGGATTACTAAAGGAGAGGCCAACTGAAAAAGCAGAGTATTTAGTTTATACGATCAACGCCAGAGTTGTCATTTTAGACCTACACTCCGAGAGAGTTTCTTTTAACATGGAGATATCGAATTAACTTAATTCATTCATTACAATGGTAAAATTGAATTAATTTTTACTATCGAGACTCGTACTCCAGAAACTTTGCTGTTTACGAATAACGCCTAAGAATTTGGCATGCGAGTGTTCTCCAGGTTCGTGGTCAAGCCGAATTCACCTCCTCCGTGTCATCGTTAGTACGTGGAAACGAGAAGAAAGGCGATGCAAACGGCGAACTCTTATAAACCTTAAAAAAAAAACACTGGCACTGGGCAGCGCGCTGGCCAGCATGAGCGAGCGCAGGCAGTGAGCAGTTCATACATACGTACACTGTAAGGTGGATACAAAGCGAGCCAGCAACAAGAATGACAATTTTTGTTTAAATTCCTGTGGCTCGCTACGCAATGCTCTGTGCCGATAGGCGAGGGCTACATCGACAGAGTAACGGATACGACGTCGACTAGTTCTCGTCGCTTCGCAGACCAATCTCCAAATACTAATAAATTTTCATCGCTGATCGACGACGATTGTGAATTTGAAATCATTCCAACAGTTTCTAATCGCCCTGTTTTGGAATACTCATTGTAATATAAAACTGTCTCTAGTACAAAACTAGCTTTAATAAAAAAATAATTACAATAAAAAAGTAGATGTAATAAAAAAATCCTCTCTCTGTTGGCACTACTCATTGGATTGGACTCATTAATGCAGTATAAAATGGCTAAACTAATCATTGAGAAACTCTAAATAAACATGTCTTTGATATTCTTATTCACACTAGTTTTGGTTTCAATTCCTGTCTTATTCAATTCCAACAGTTATTGGTAAATGCTTTCATCGTCAAAAGAGGATCAATTATTGAAGGGCAAACAAAGTAATCGCTAAAACGAAAATAAAAATACATTCCTACACTTTTAGGAAAACGATCAGTAACAATAATAAAAATAAAGGTTTCGATTTCATTTGATAGGTACTCGTAAAACAAAAAAGACCCGGAACTTTTTGCAGCCGAGTGCACATTTATAATATTCCGAGGCCGGGATGTAAGTACTAAAAATAAAAACTATCTTTAAACTGAGGCACACACATTATTGCTTGAAGCGCTTACAAGAAAGCACAGTTCCTAGCTTAAAGAGAATGCAAAAAGGGAATGAACAACTTATTTTCGAAGCCTCTAGTTTTTCCACTGAATAACTCAAAAGTACGTTTTGATTGTCTTATAAAGAAAATTCATTTGGGCTGGAAAAGTGTCCCAATTTGACAAGTATCAGTTAACGCGAGAAAAAAAGGATTTCAAATTCACACTCGCACTTTCTACAATTGACCACAAAGCGACGCGTTGCGAAGAAGAAAAACAGAGTCGAAATCTTTTGATTTTTACAATTTTGTCACGCCTTGCAGACTCGTCTTCTCTGGGACGTAAAGTGCTCCAAGAATCTCATAACTAGTATCACATTGCAAAGAAAAATCGATTAGTTCAGTATTTAATCAGTCTACCTCCTCCGCGCTTCTTTCCTCCCAGCCAGTAGGCGTCTCGGTTCTTTGAAACTGAAAGAATCTTAGATGAAATTGACGGAATCGCGATCGCACTAACCTGGCGAATAATTTTCTCCGAAAAGACTCAAAATTAGGGAAGCCTTGAAAGAATTAAGAGTATTTTGCCGCGAAATTCCTGTTGAAAATTCGAAATCTCGTAGAAAAAACTAGCAATTCGAATTCGAGGAGAAGAGAAATTCTGGAAAGTTGATTGTTAATCCGAAAACTCCATATCGAAAAAAATTCTCTTTTAGAGTGATTATTTTATACGGACACACTGTCGTTGGTCGTCTAAACTAACCACTCTACTTTTTGAGTTAGCCCCCTGTTTTAGTACACATACGCGGTAAACAGCCGACAGCTTTAGTAATTCATATTCTCGTTTAGTATTTTATTTAGAATTATTTTTAATTCACTTGAATTCTGACGATTTCTAAAAAAACTAAACCTATCTGTTGTTTGATTTAGCATTCAGCGCCGGCTATTCGTACTAAAACGACGGGCCAACCCAAAAAGCAGGGTGATCATTTTAGACCAGGCCTGTCCAGCGAGGGAAAATAACTCACAAGTCCATGAGGAACATTTCCACCACCGCTTCTCTCTGCTCACTCGAGAGAGCTTTTAAAGTAGAATGGAATGTAGAGAGTGGAGGTAGAAAACTCACACCTGCGAATAGAGTAGATTTTACCAAAATTCCTTGAATTTCTCCTCGCTGGACAGGCCTGGTTTGGACAACCAGCGGCAGAGTGGTCGTCTAAACTAACCACTCTACTTTTTGAGTTAGCCCCCTGTTTTAGTACACATACGCGGTAAACAGCCGACAGCTTTAGTAATTAATATTCTCGTTTAGTATATTATTTAGAATTATTTTTAATTCACTTGAATTCTGAAGATTTCTAAAAAAAACTAAACCTATCTGTTGTTTGATTTAGCATTCAGCACCGCGTATTCGTACTAAAACGACGGGCCAACCCAAAAAGCAGGGTGATCAGTTTAGACCAGGCCTGTCCAGCTAGGGAAAATAACTCAAAGTCCATGAGGAACATTTCCACCACCGCTTCTCTCTGCTCACTCGAGAGAGCTCGTAAAGTAGAATGGAATGTAGAGAGTGGAGATGGCAAACTCACACCTGCGAATAGAGTAGATTTTACAAAAACTCCTTGAATTTCTCCTCGCTGGACAGGCCTGGTTTGGACGACCAGCGGCAGAGTGGTCGTCTAAACTAACCACTCCGAGAAAGGTACTTTTAACATGGAGGTAACGAACTGAGAAGAATAATTCGACAGGCTTTTTACAGAACACGAGTTTCGAATTTCCTCTCTCTAAGTGACAAGGTATTGCCCCGGGATGGACTGGATCGCTTCGTTTTGTAATCGTAACACTGATAAAAATGATGATGATGGTGTTGATAATAATAAGAATAATAATAATAATAATAAGCCCCCAGGATAGCGTTTGAAGCCCTCGCGCTCCGAGCACCGGCTTCGGAGGAGAGAGAGGCAGGGAAGCCTGCTTACTCCCGCCTCCCAATTACCTAAAACTACATCAAACAGATGCCGTTTCCTAATATTTCGTAATGTAAAGACGGGGATGAGGAGAATTTCCTGTTTTTTGTTTTGTTTTGCTTTGTAGACGTACTTCTTCGACGCTATTCTAGGTTTCATTTTATATATTATATGTAACAATATTTATACGATGAATCGTGAATTTGAGTCACATGCAGAAAAAACTCTTAGTCCTTTCTGGCACAGATAAAAAAAACACTTTGGCTTTTTGCATCTAACAAAGGACTGCAATAAAAACACCACACTATTAAATGGCACTAGAATTGCTCTCACTTGTGTCTCCGACTACTCGTGATTAAAAAGCTTTTGTTCTCCCTTCGGTTTCTCTCTAAATGTTCTCGTCATTGAGATCGTTCAAGTCGAAACACACATTTGGACAGACATGGCACGGCGTGGCTGTGCTGTGCTTTTTTCGTAAGTTTACTTGTTGTTCGTGATTTATTATTTTTTTATCGTTATATAAAAATCAGGCGATTTCACAGTCAGCCGAGCTCGATCGACTAAGCTAAGCTATAAAAAGGTAACAAATTCAACAAATAGAGTATGAAACTAAATCAGTTTGTTGGTATCGACAGTGAAAAGGTTTTTAGGAAAGAACGTATAACGTTCAGATTTAGGTCCTTGTTTTTTTTTTTTTTTTTTTTTTTTTGTTTGTCGCTGGAATTCCCATCGCACATATCTATCTACCTAAAGTTGGTGCACTCGTGCTGAGACGACTTAATTCGCCGTCTACGATCAACACGAGCAGTATTTGTTTCCTGCGCGCTTCCCTTCCCTTCCCTCGTACTTTGTTTCTTCGTTCTCACTGTTCAGCTCTTTTAACAAAGTTCGAGCTTGGTGCTGATTGCTGAAGCTCTGGTCTCAGGCTAACAGGAACAGTCGAATCCATTTCGAATTCTTGTTGGAAATCTCTAAACCAAGTTGTATTCCTTCAAATTTGATTGCAGGATAGTGTCCTTCACCGCCGCAAATACGAACCTGATGTTTTCCGTATCTGCCAAAAAACAAGTCAAATATTATTCCGGTTCCCTCTGCTTCATTAAACTGTCATAATGCACTTTTATTTCTTCACTGTCTTTACTTTAATGTATTATGGGCACAAAAAATAGGTCTCGTGTAAAGGGGAAAAGATTATTTTGCATGAACAAAATTTGAAACACAAGAAAAAAGTAAATAATTTTTATTTTTTATTATCTTCAAATAACTTGTATCAGATTTCTGTAACAAAGGTTTTTGTTTAAATATTGCAATTTATCGACATTGTCAAAATGAAGGAATCATGAGAAGAATAGAGTTAATCTGAAAAATTTGCCATCAAATTCAACTTACCATATTTTTACGTCTCAGATGATAAAACATACATGCAATTTACCTTTTCTTCTTCATGCAACATTTTTCTGCATAATTTTTCTCCAAAGAAGATATAATAAACAGTCCCGCATGCCTTCCGGTAAGAGTAGTAAAGCAAGTTGATATTAAAAAAAAAATTTGAATCGAAGTTTTTGTTAAAAACAAAATACAGTTTTCACTCAACAAACACAAATTTTTAAAGACTCTTAAAAGTAAAAAGAAAATAATGTGAGTATGATCTCTTGCAACATGCAATATAAAAAAATATTGCTTAAGAAAAAGAAGATTCAAACTTAAAATGAAATTCAATTGTAGAAGGTGATATTCAAACTACAATCAATAAAATCCCAAATGACATTTTCCCAATAAAAATTTATTCAGATTTAGACGGATAATGAAAACCACTTTAGTGGGTGAGTGATTAATCAATCCAGAACAATTTCCACACGAGAACGATCATAACATCAAGAACAACTGCTCGATAGACGTTTTGTGCAAAAAATAATGTTATATTCAATTTCCTTAGAACTTACGTCTCATATTAAAATAGATTTATTTTACAATATTTTCAGGATAGTATCGTTGCAACGTGAATCCATGGCACTTGAGATAAAAACTTATTTTTCGTACTGAATTCAATGCATTTGAATGAGAATTCGAAAGCCTCAAATATAAAACAAAATTACTCATTATAGGTGGCCAAAGTAGTTTTTTGTCCCATAAGTGTGGATACCGGTAGTTTTAGAATGTCGACGATCACGGCAAAATCTCGAGTGAATCGAGCAAGCCATTCACATTTAAGCAAGATTGAATTCTTTCAGTGCAGTTTGCATTATCGTGTCCTTTACGGCGCAGAACACAAGCTTAATATTCTCCGTGTCTGTTTTTCGGTCCCGTGTATGCAGCATGCAAAATAATGTATGAACCAAACGGTTAAAAAATTTATTCACTGTAGTAGAAAAATCGATTCAATTATCAGAAATGTCCAGCCTCGTTTATTTGAAATTCAAAAACATTCAAAAACCTTTTTGTGTGCCTCTCGCTTCAAGTTAATTTCCCAACAATTAACCACTCGAATTTTTAGCGTACAAGAGATTGCAAGATTTCAAGGATTTAAACAGTTTTCGAGGAATGTCACAGAATTTCAGTGATTTTACAGAATTGCAAAAGCTTTCAAGTGATTTTAAGGAATATGCTATGATTTTAAGCAAGATATTTTTTAATATTTAAAAAAACTTTCGATGAATGTCACAATATTTCAGAGGTTTCATAGGATTTCTTAGTATTTTTAGGGATTTTCAAAAATTGTATGTGATATCAAAGAATTTATTAGGCTTTCAAATGATTTCATAGGATTTAAAAGGTTTTATGGAATATCTTTAACGGGATCTATTTGATATCAAATATTTCAAGGTATTGTAAGGAATTTCAAAAAACTTCTACGACATTTAAGTGTTTTCTAGGCAGTTCAAGAGATTCCAAAGAATATCAATGGATTTCAAATAATGTTCAGGGAAATTTAAGAAATTTTAGGGTATTTTACAAAATTTTGTCAGCCTTCATGGAATTTTACTGATGTTATTAATTTTACAATATGTGGTTTTCGGGAACTTAAGGCCATGTGAGGGTGACCTCACAAAATATTATAATTATAAAAAAGCAAACCATTTTTTTTATAATTGTAAAAATGTAGGACCAGGCCGCGTTTCTTAGTCCTTCATATTTAGTTTTCCAAAGATTCAAAGATAGTAAAAGATTTTAAGCGATTTTAAGCGATTGTAAGGGATTACAAAAGATTTTCAAGGTTTTTAAGCATTTTCCAGGGATTCCAAAGTATTCCCAAAAATTTAAACGAATTTAGAATAATTCTCGCGAGATTTCAAGAGATTTCAAGGTATCACACGAAATTTTATCAGCTTTTGTGAAATTTTATGGATGGTACGAATTTTGTGGTACTTCAAATAATTTCAAAGATTTTCTAAAGTGATTACAAGGTATTTTATCATCATATTTAATAGGATTTCACGGGATATCGAAGATTTCAATGGATTGTAAGGGATTCCAAAATATTTCCATAGCTTTGAAGTGTTTTTCTAGGAATTCCAAAGTATTTTCAAGAATATCAAAGCATTTCAAAAAATTCTCACGGAATTTCAGGGGATTTTAAGGTATTTCACGTAATTTTATCAGCCTTCATTGAATTTTACGGATGTTAAGAATGTTATAAGAAGTTTTAAGAAATTTTAAAAGTGTTTCAAGGGATTTTAAACAATTTCCTGGGAACTAAACGGATTTTGTGAGATATCAAATCAAAAGATTTCGAGTTTTTCTAAAAGATTTTCACGAATTTTAAGACTTCGAGGGATTCCAAAGGAATTTTGTGGGATTTCAAGTAATTTCAGAAAATTGTAAAGATGGAAAAAGATTTAAAGAGATTCCAAGGAGTTTTATCAACATATTTCATGGGTTTTTACGAGATATCAAAAGATTACAAGGAATTTCAACGGATATTTAATGGGATCCGCCAAACTGTCAATGCAGCCAAAATATGAACTAAAACAATTTTCCATTGTTTTTTATAGTTTAAAACAATTAGTGCATGTAAAAAAATAAAGACTTAGCGGAAACTAAGTTTTACATGTGGTATTTTATCGTATAGAGTGTATAAAGTGTAAAAACACGTTCCATTTTTAAATTATTTTTGTCAAACAAAAAAGCAACAAAAATAATCATTTTACTATGTTATGTAAGTTTCAACACATTACAAGCTTCATTGAACTTACCTTAAAATAAAAATGAACTATTTCAATTCAGATATTCTATAAGTTATATTTGTATATTTTAAATAAAACTGTTTGCTATATGCATTAGTTAAATATCATTAAACCTTATAATGTGATGAAACTTACATGAGATAGTAAAATAATTGTTTTCTTGACAACGTTGACAAAAAAAGTTTTGATAGGAAACGTATTTTTTTACTGTCTACACAGGCCTACTTTTTTTTTAATTCTTTGAATCTAACCCTCATAGTATTAGTATAATCCATTTAATGCCGTTTATGCGGGACAACCCATGGGAATATCATGCAAGGCCGAAATTTGGATATCCCAGGGATATTACCAGGATATCTGAAATATCTATGAGGCGTTTCAGGGATATTCAAATGTTCCACGTCTGACGTATCAAAATTTTGATATCCTACTTGGGACTTTTAATATCCCACAAACGTCTCATAGGCATCTCGAATATCCAAATTTCCGCCTTGCAGAATATCCCAACGGGTTATCACTGGGACAACCCGGAAGATAAATATGATCGAATGGGATATTCTACTTTTGCAGTAGTTGTGAAAATTCGTTAAGAAAATATAACTAAAATTATTATTAAATACTTTTTAATTGAATAATTAAACTAAAAAAAATATTTTTTTAACAAAAGACTTGAATTTTCAACGTAAAAATTTAATTTTCAATAAAATAATTGAACTTTGAACTTTAAAAAAATGAATTCTCAACATAAAAGTGTAATAGTTGATATTTCAACCAAAAAAGGTGAAATTTCATTGTAAAAATAAATTCTGAAACTAAAAAGACGAATTTTCACCAAATAAAGATTTTTCAAGCACGAAAAAAACGTTAATCTAAATTGTTGAATCTTTAAGCTAAAAGACGAATTGCGATCAAGAGTGTATAGTTATTAGAACCTGCGACAGCGGTTGCTAATTTTAACTCTGTCATTTCCACAATTTTCGACCGATTTTCTTCAAATTTTCAGGAAAACTTTCTCAAACTCCAGTAAACAACTTTCTCGCGATAAGTTATTTCAACTACCATTTTTTCGATGACCGTACCACTGGTCAACGTTGGAGAAACGTGATTTTCGTTCCGAACTAATTTGTTATTAAACAGCAATAAACATATAACATTTTTAAACAAAGTGCGTTGCTTATAGTCATCGCTTATGTATTGAGAATACACCGTACAAATTTCAAGCATTTTTATCAACAAATGGCCGAATAATCGCAAGTTGTATGTTATAAAACATCGATTTTCGATCGGAAAAATTTCTAAGTCAAGGTTTACCTTGAGTAATAATTGTCGAATGGAAAAGTTTCATGAGAAAAATTTGTCGACCGCGTCAAGGTGAATACGAAAGTATATTTTGTTTTATGTTTCGGCCACTTTTTTCATCGATCGATTTTCCCGATTGGACAATACTTCTACGCGGTTTCGAGCGTTTAACGAGTTTTTGACAGTGAAAAAAGAGAACTTTTTTGGGACAAAAATCAGCCGACTCCTCAAATTTCAACGGATCAGAGTTTTTTTTTAAATACTCATTAAGGATCGTACTTTAACGTAGAGGTGCACGTTTTTTGAATTTTTTATTTAATAATTTGTTATTTAACTTAAAAAATGCAATTGATTATATTAGCGATATTTACTTAGCCCCATTTATTGGTATTTCTGCAAAAAGGTATGGAATTAGTAAATTTACTTTTGTTGAATAAAAATTCAACTTGTACATGAATGTTGTTATAAAAATGTAAAGAATCAATTTTTTATTGCGAGCAAGCACCAAAAAACAATAGCAATTAATAGTTTAAACCATTTTTATAAACAAATTCACTTATTTGGCATATCTATGCATCGAAACTTTTTCTTTTCTGTGAAATCCATGAAACAACATTTGTCATTGTTATAAACAATTTGAAACAAAAATTCACTTATTTGGCATTTATATGCATAGACAATTTGTCTTTTCTGCGGAATCATTTCTTTTCATCTAAAGAATAGAACTCGTGCACAATTGACTACCACCCAACAACATTTATCATTGTTATAAACAAGTTTTACAAACAAATTAACTCATCATAGTGTCACTGCCATTATGAGTCTATAGAATTCAAAGATTTACTCAATATCCGATGAAATCATGAGGTAGTGCATAATATCTGAATTCGTTGATATTCTGTTGGACATTCTGCAGTTTCCTGATCGGGCCTTCCTGAAAACTTTATTGCTCGCCTCTTGGGCTTCTTCTGAGAACCATCCAATCGGTAAATTGAAGGATCTGATGATCTCATTTCCGTCTATCAGAACCTTATGCACAGTTAGTGGCAGTTTATACCAAGGATACAGTTTCAAGCAAAGCTTTGCCACATCTGAGGCATATGTTTAAAATTTTTTAGAATCGATCATTTTATCACACGACAGTACTTGCAGAATGTCATGACATCTTTTGATAAGATTCGGTTCCAGACGAGTAATTTTTGCTACAACTTCAGTGTGCGCCAAGAAACATCGAGCAACATTGCCCGTATTTGTTGTTCCACTCCCTTGCTTTACTACGTCCACTGGTAATGACAATTCTGATTTCAACCATTTTTGAACATGTAACAGGTATTCTAAAAAGCAAATCCAAGCATGTAATGTGGACAATCCAAATTTGTAAAACTCTTTGGTACATGGTCGATTCAAAACATGTTTCAAATCGTTCATGAATTTTGGACCGACTGTAGTTGCTTTTTGTTCTGTAAGTACGTTACAAACTTTTCCATCTATCATGGTGCACTCGAAATCAAAACTCACCTCAAATGACCGATTTCCAATTTCAAGAAGATAATCTCCACTTTCCGTAATAGGTTTGTATTATTCATACACGTATTTTATCACATCAGTTTCTTTAATAAATTGAAACAATATGGGCCGACAAAAATTAACTGAGGATGTAGTTTAATTTTGCCAGATGACAGAGTCTTTAGTGACTCGCTGAAGTGGAACCATGGAAATGAAAAACACAGCTTTACCAGAAAACTGTTTTTCACTATAATGGAACACATCTTTCTGATTAATCTCATCTCCACTTTTACCTTCATCATCATAATCATCATCATTATCGTCATCATCATCATTATCATTCAACTCAGTTTCAGTATCACTATCGTGACCCGAATCAGAATGAGTAGGAACGCATACCTTGGTAGGTCACTTTTGTCTAGTCATTTGTTGTGCAGAAGAAGCTCCATCCATCCCCCATTTCCCAGTCAGTAGCAACTTTTGAGCCTGTAATTTCTCAAGTTCGTTCTCGTCAAACTCCATGAGTATCCTGTTAATCGTATGCGCCAATAGAGACATGAGATTGACACTTGCTCCTGTTTCCGATACTTCGACATGTTCCGGATAACAATCATTTTTGGCCATTTGAATTTTAGGATAAGGAGGGTGCAGCTTACTACCATGCAGATACAAATTATGGAGCCTCATCTTCTCATACTTCATCTTCGTTAGACCTAGATCCATGTACATAGCCAATAATCTGTCTTCATTACTGACTTCATTCTCAATTAATGTCTCATCCGTTGAAGAATCGCAAGCATGTGGATGATTAACCAATTTTAGTGCTCTTGATAACTCTTCTCCACTGTGATTCAGAGCAGTTTCATGCACTCGTCTACGCTTCGTCTTTTCGGATCCTTCTTCGAAACGACGACCTTTTTTAGAAACATTAAGTAGACTTCATGTATTAAACGAAGAATCAACGGAACCATCTTTAGGTTGTTTGATATTTTCTTGGGTCTAATTGAATACTACTCTGAATTCACTTTGTAAAAATTCAACATTTTTCCTTATAAAAGCACTTTTTATCCAACGAACCTCTGACCATTTTCTATTATACTGCTATTATACTGCAGCAAAAAGCTGTCGATCAATTTGCGTTTTATTTCTATTATCTGGACATCAGAAAAGGATCTTGAAGATTTGATGCTATGATCATGTCTAATTTGCTTTTTCTTCCGTGTACTTCATCATTATTCCAAATCATCTCACATAATAATACATTTTTCACTTTATACTCCATGTTATGAATAAACCGACATTAAAGATATGTGACCGAGATAGAATACGATTTGCTCTGAGTAGAACTTCTTAGTATCACGGAAACGGAAACAAATTATAGAACCATTCAAGAGAAAACAAAATATAGTCAATTCCACGTTTATTCATTTGTTCTTAAAAGATGCAAAACAAAAACAAATGACGAATCTTAATTCCCGAATTCGAATTTCACAGACTTATAGGTATAGATCATACAAAGGTGAAATTAAGTAACAAATATTTAAAATTTCCAACAGTACAAAAAAAATTAATAAATGCCAAAAAAACCCTATTTTATGGCTGGAATTTTGACGTTTGTTAGAAAAGCTGGAATATTGCCCTGGAATATGTTTTGATATCAATATAGCCAATTGCAGTGACACCGAAATAAGTGAATTTGTATAAATTGTTTATGACCATGATAAATGTTGTTTCATGGAACTCTAATGTGTACCATTCTTGTTCTTCACATGAAATTGAATGATTCCACAGCAAAGAAAAATTTTCGATGCATAGATATTCCAAATAAGTGCATTTCTTTATAAAAATTGTTCATTAAAATGACAAATGTTGTTGAATGGCAGTCTGTTGTATACCAATTTTTATTCTTTAGACAAAAATAAATTATTCCGCAGAAAGCGCAAATTTTCTGTGCATATAAATGCCAAATAAGTGAATTTGTTTTTAAAATTGTTTAAACTTTAACTATTGTTTTTTTTGTGCTTGTTTGCAATTAAAAATGGGTTCTTTACATTTTTATAACAACATCTATGTAAGTAATACATTTGAATTCCGAAAATGCTGCAGTTAACAGTTATATGCATTAATTTGTTTATAACAATTAACAAAATGCAGAATATCGCAGAATATCGTAAATATCGCAAATATAACCAATTGCAATTTTTAAGTTAAATAACAAATTATTAAATAACACAAATTCAAAAAACGTGCAAAACATGAATCTTAAAAAAATGATTTCTCAAAAAAGTGGTTAAAGCAAAATAGTTGAATCCTCAAACAAAGAAGATTAATTGTTAGCCAAACAGTTGCATTTTTATCCAAGAAAGATGCAATTTCTACTAAAACAGATGAATTTTTAAATCAAAAAGGCAAATTGAAAAAAACAATTTGAATTTTCGTCCAAAAAGATTTCAGTTTTACTTTTCAACAACAAAATAACAATTTTAAACTGACGGTAAATTTTCTACAAAAATACTTGAATTTTTAAATCAAAAAGACGAATTGTTTACGAAACCGTTGAATTTTCAAGCAAAAGGATGACTTTTTAACAAATCCACCAAAAATGTTTCATCGAGAAAGAGTTTCCATATAGATTTTTAGCTTAAAATATTAACAATTAAACAAGTTACAATTTTTTTCGTAAAATTCAATTTAGAAAAAAAAATTCGTGAATTTTTTAAAGTATGTTACAGACTTTAAAGATACTTATAACACTTATAAATTACTTATACATACTTGAAAGTATACCTCTAAATTTTGTCAATAAAAAGTTTCAGTAGTTGTGAAGTTATAGACGATAAAAAAATGAAGAGGGTCAGATTGACCCAGAGTGTAGGAGATGTTCGAAAAAATAGGTGTGTACTCAAAGGGGTGAATAAAAAAGACAAATTGAAAAAAAAATAGTTGAATTTTCATTCAAAAAAGATATCAGTTTGACTTTTCAACACAAAAACATGAATTTTAAACAAAAAGTAAATTTTATACGTAAATAGTTGAATTTTCAACCTAAAAAGACGAAGTTTCAACAAAACAGTTGACTTTTCAACCAAAAAGGATGACTTTTTAATCAAATTGTTGAATTTTCAAGCAAATAATAAAATTGATGAGTAAAAAGATAATCTTCAGAAGATGGTTACCAGAAAACTTCATTAAAAAAAATTTCCTAATTTTGCCCTGACCAATTTTTCATTTTCCCTGACCATTGATAATGAAAGATCAGAATCTTAAACTTGTAACATTTTTAACCTAGAATCTCTTATAAACGGAATAAAACAATTTCAAATTGAAATTTTCCAAATGTATTCTTCTTGACAGTTATTTAAAGTTATAGAAATCCCCTGACTTTTGCAAGATACTTTTTTAAATCCCTGACTTCATTCTGCCCAATAAAATTCCCTGACTTTAAAAAAAATTATTGCTGACATAACAGTAACAAATCCTAACAAAATCTCTAGACCCCCCACCCTGAGCTGTTTTTTTGTATTCACTTACAGTTTTAAACAATAAAAAACAGCAGTAAAATTGTTTTCAAGCACAAATTAAAATGCATCATACGGATTTACTATGATTTCAGAATAAGCAAAAGATTTCGGCGGATTTTAAAAGAAGTTAGAAGATTTTTATGGATTTCAAAGATTTCTAAGGATTTTATGGGTTTCATGGGAGCTGTAAATCAGATTTCAAGAATGATTAACCCCTCGTAATTCTCAAATTGAAGAATCTGGGAAACCTGGACAACCGTGCGATTGTCTCTTCGGAAATTTCTTAATTAGATTGAATCGATTTTCCTGTGAAGTTTATATTTATAACAAACTTATATTAGTAAAACACAAGTTAATACAAAACAGATCATTCAGGAAGGCTACTTTTGTATTAAAAGCATTAAAAGCAGAGGTGATCGTGCAAAGCTGCGGTACAATGTAATCTAGCAAGGAACCTACCTGTGGCGCATGTGAAGTGGGAATAAATAATCTTTTCGCTATCTGGATTTAAGTCGACAAACATCCTCAGTATGAATTCTCTAGCTGCTGTAGCGTCTCTTTGCGGGCCTGGTAAATACACAACAAGCATACAGGATGGTAGCAATATCGCTGTGATTTTATAAAAGGTCATTAGTTCACGTCTCTTTCTTGAAAGTCGAGGTGAAAATTTATATCACAGTTCGAACCTGACTCTTTAAAGACTTTTTAAAAGAAGGTGTCTTGAATGTATATGGAATTTTAATATTTGGACTAATCCTGGGATAAAAATATGTACCTACAAAGCTCGACACTGAATTATTGTCAAGGTATCGGAAAAGGCGGAAGAGGGTTTTTTTTAGTCATACTGGAATTATGGCGTAATTTTAGCCAATCCAATATGCCTTTCAAGGGCAAATTATCGTATTATGACTAGCGTAAATAAGTGGAAGCCTCTTCAAAGCACAGTTAACAAGCTAGACGTCTTGCATAATACCAGGACATCGTTTAAAAAATATACTTCGATAACGTAACCAAAATGAGAATGACATCAAATCATTTTTGATGAATGATGGAAGGAGAAGAGCATTACATACTTATATTGGATGAGTTTCACTTCGGCTGCAAACTTAAGAAATAGAGAACATGCACGAATTTGTAAATTTGAGACACTATTTATTTGATTTTATAATATCCCGTTTCGCAAAATAAATAACATTTCTTAATTTTATAGTTATAATTAAAAAGATGTAATAATGTGTGTTCTCTCTATTATAAAAAAAAATGTTTGGGAATTCCCGACACCTGCATGTTCTCTACTTTTACACGCAATATTAGGTTCTAGCTCTACAAATTGAGAATTTGCGAAAACTTTAAAACTTTTTCCAGTTAGAATATTAATATAAATATTATTATCTTATCCGCAACTAAAAGATTGAAGAGGTTACAGAGTGGCCATTTTTATCAGAGAAAAAAATTCTTGGTCGTTTCCCGATTTTTCCACGGTTCGCAAAAATTTTCACGGTCAATGAAACTAAAAATTCAAACTCTGAACACTAAACAAATTTTCATTTAAAGAAATAAAAACTAAACTGCAAATTAAAGCACTCAAAGTAGAACTCTTGAATTTGAAACTTTTAAAAATAAAGTTTTAACATTTTTTTGTACAGTTCAAACATTCAGATTCAGTTCAAAAAATATAAATCTACGCTATCATTTTCAATTATGTAAATTGAAGAATGAATCAATAAATTTGAAAAATTTCAACACTATATCATTTAAAAAAATTTCAAGCTAAAAATATCAAAAATTAAACAATTAAAATCATAAGTAGTTTCAAATTAATAATTTTGCACTTGTTATTTATATATAAAAATTGATTTTTATTCTGAAATAATTGTAAACTATCCCTTAAGACTGTTTTTTCAAGACTGAAAATAATTTTAATATTCCCCAGGAATCTTAAGAAATTTGTTTATTATCTGAAAACCTTTCAAAATCCGAAAAAAGCTAAAAAATGTTATTTCGAAATCTTCAAAAATCTACATTTTGTTTTACATGTTTTGAAATCTTCAAATGTTAAATATTTTTCTTCAAAGCATCTAAATGTCTTTTAAAATTATTTGACTTTTTTCCTTAAAAAATCTTCAAAAGTCAAAAAATGACCTTAAACTCTTTCAGATTCTTTTCTGACAATTTTGGAAATCTTTTTAAATATTCTCTTAAAATTAATTCTTCAAAATAAAAAATCATTTTTAATTTTCCCAGGAATCTTAAAAAAATGTCGCTTCTCAATTTTTCGTTCGAAATCTGCAAAAATCTACATTTTGTTTTAAATTATTTGAAACTGTTTCAAGTTTTACATTAATTTTTCCAGACTTTTAAATATCTCTTACAATTAAACTTATTCGAACTTTTTCTAAAATAATCAGTATTTAATTCTTATGTGAACATCACAATTCAACAATTTCACTCGCAAATTAAAAATTTTGTTAATAGAACAATTAAAATTGTAACTTTCAGAGTTTTATTTTTAGCTCTCTGAAAATTTCAACGATTTACAAGCCTTTCTATTTCAAACAATTCAGTTTACAATTGTTTAGCTGTGAGTATTGGATTTATAATTGCTGGTTCTAAATGAACAGTCTAATATTGCTAAATATCTTGTTCTCAATTAAAAAATTTCAAATTAAATTGGTCAAAAACAGAATATTTTAGACTGAAAAAATATTTGAAATGAATTTGAAATGTAATAAAAGCGTTTAATTATGAATCCATTAATTTAAAGTTACTTAAAAATTGAAAATATTTTATAAAGTATCAATCGGACGTTTACACATGATTAATTGATAAGGCTTTCGAATTAAAACATTCCAATTTTTAAACTTTAATTCTAAAAACTCATTAATTTTGAACGGATTTAGAATTTTTGAATAATTTATAGTACACTTTTGATGCTTAAAGCACAGTTCAATTTTAAAAATCATCAATTCATTTATATTTACATTTGATCAATTAAAATCGTTTTTAAAATCAATTTTTTATGTTTAGGACTTCAAAACTGCATTTTTAAATTCTTAAAATTAAAAATCTTCCCCTCAAAAATAAAGATCTAAAATGGAAAAATTTGTAAGTACAAGATTTTAGAAATATCCATAGTAAACTCAACATCATAATTGAAAAAGTTAACAATTGAATTTAACATTGAAAAAAAAGTTGAAATCAAACTTAGTTTAAATTTGTAAATAATTTCTCAAAAAAGAGAAAAGATAGAAATGTCACTTGAAATTGCATTATATCATCATGTCATATACAAATTTTGATATATCAAGTGATTAGATAGATTTTTCTTCTAAAAATTTATAAAAATCCCGGCCAAAAAATAAACTCACTGTCATTTCCCCGTTTTTGCTGGTCTCAACAAATTCCCAGATTCCCAGTCCAGCGGCCACCATAAATTACTACCCTTTAATCTTTAATTAGTATTTGATAATTAATTCATTAAAGTAAATCATCCTTTCTTTTCTTTTAGAATTAATCTAAAAAAAATATTTTTCTTTACAAATAGGAAACTACGATGAAAAAAATAAACATACTTTCAAATATTTATGTGATTCTATTTTTTATTTTCATTACTTTTCATTACTTTTCTGCGCTAAAATATTGTCCAGCAAGTACGCACTACATTTTTTTAAATAATATTATTATATTTGCAAAGAAATGAAATATCTGAATTTAAGTGTTAAAAGGTAACAGAATAAAATTTGCGTTCATTCAAGCGTAAGATTTATATTTTTATTTTGAAAAAAAAAAAACATTTAAAAACGTCTGAACTTTATAGTAAAAGAATTTGACAGAATTATCTTGTGAATTAAAAAAAAATTGGACACCCTGAATTCAAAATTTAAAATTGAATAATGGTTCATTTGCGTCTTATGTAATTAAAATGCATTTATATTTTCTGTAAAAATGTAAAATTCTCTACTATCCGTTTCAATGAAATACCTCCTGGATTAATATATACAAAATACAGACAACGTTTTCACTACAAGCAAATTCCCAATGACATCTTTCCTATCTTAGAAAGTACTAGCACAAACGGGATTTGAAAATTTTTTAGGGGTGTGCCGCACTTGAACAGACCTGTCGCAGTGGTAAAGTGAGAGTAACACGAGCGGTCAGGATCGGGGTTCGCAGAGAGGTACACCTTTAAGACGTAATCCAAGGCTGGCTGGGCTACCTGTTTAGGCCCTATACCACAAAACTTCTAAGTTTAATGATCAAATTTTTCGCATTATTAGAAAGAAGAAAGGCTTTAAATTTTTCACATGAGGGACTGGAGTTCTTGAAAAAATTGAAAAGGTCAAATGAATTCCAAAATTAAGATGAACTTGCTTAAAAATTGTCTTGATCAAGTTTGCAATACTTGGAAGTCCTGTTATCCGGAACAAGTGAAAAGAAAAGAAAATTTCAGAAGTCTGATGTATTTTTAAACATAAAAAAAAGAGAGGATAGAGTCGGGTTTTGTAAAGTCGGTGTATGTAGGCTTATCAACGAAGATGATATCCTCATCAACTTATCTTTCATTTTCCTTATATAAATTCACTTTAGTCCTATCTCTCTACACTAAAGTATGATACACTACACCAGAAAGTTTGAAAATCTCACCATCATATTCAGGAAAGTAGTCGACGAGATGAGAATACATTATCTTCTCCTCAAGCAGATCTTTCTTGTTTAGGAACAGAATTACAGAAGAGTGTTGAAACCAGGGATATGTTATAATCGTTTTGAATAACGCCTTACTTTCTTCCATTCGATTCTGCAAAAAGTTTAATGAATTTTAATTCTAGCACAAAGCCTCCACATTATTATTAATTTCAATGAGTTGAAGAAGTTCTTACCTCGTTTTCCGATTCAAACAGAATTTGATCGTATTCACTTAATGCTACTAAAAAAATTATGGAAGTGACATTTTCGAAACAGTGGATCCATTTTCTTCTCTCCGATCTCTGTCCGCCGACGTCTACCATCCTGTAAAATTGATTAAGTTTGTATCTTTCTGAAAAGCAGCACTAGCAGAAGAAAAAAGTCTGTAATTTTTTTTCATGTCATTGATTGCATGCCTCTTATTTGATATCCAAGCCCAAGCAAACATTGAAAACATGCAATAGTAAAAAAATCTGCACTCCTGAAACCCTTCATTTTCAAAGCAGTAAATACGAAAAATGTATCAAAACAATAAAAAGCAAACAAATAATAATTTAATTTAACATCTCAATAACCTGAATTTCTGAATGAAAACCTTTCTCTATATGTTGTTTATCCATTCACACAATTTTAGGTCTTCAATTGTAATATCCCAAGGCAGAGAAATTTTCCCAATAAAAATACCGTAGATAGAAAATCCATTCTTTTGATAAAAATATATATTAGATGAAAAGTAGAATGGCAGCGCGAGTTCTAATCCTAGATTTCTAGCTTACTGATATTGAGACCGTTCGACAGCTCAAGTCTAGAATGTTCTTGATGTCATAAAATTATACTTTTAATTATGAAAATCAAATTTAGCGTAAAAAATTGTAAGATTATTTACCATTGAAATGGTAAATAACATTGAAATCGTTTACGCAAAATTCATTTCACAAAATTCATTTATCAAAATTGCGTTTTTTTATCATGTCATTAAGAATATTTTTGAACTTAGCACGGGTATGAAACAACTTAAGCTATCGAACATAGTGTTCTAAAGAGTTTAAGTTCTCGGAGAAATTCTCACGAGCATGAGAATATGCTCGACCTTTATGTGCTTTTAGAATTTAATGAGCATTTATGAGCATTTTGAAATTTGAATTAGGATTTAAACAATCGTATTTTCTACTTTTATTAATAATAATTACATTGTTTAAATTTCGCGGGAAAATGCATCGCTTTATTTATTATTCATTATTATTATTTTTTTCATCAAAACAAATTATTTTTAAACCATAAGTGTAACAATTAAATTTTCAGTAGGGACAATCAATTTTCAATAAAAAAAATGAATTCTCAACAAAATGATTCAATCTTAAGCTAAAAAAGATAAATTTACAAACCAAACATATAATATTTCAATTTGCAGTTAGAGAAGTATATTTAAAAAAAACGACTTTTCAGTAAAATTAATTAATTGTTAATCACAATGATGCATTTTTAACCAAAAACATTAAATTTTGACCAAATAGTAGACTTTTCAATGCAAAAGATGAATTTTCTATCGACAAAAAAAACGAATTTTCAACTAAATAGTTTGTTTTCCAATGAAAGAAATGAATTCTTAACAAAAAATAGAATAGTTCTCGGAATAGTTCAAGTGATTTTTTAACTAAAATGATGAATCTTCAACTAAAAAATTTAATTTTTACCAAGTACATTAATATTGAATTAAAAAGATAAATTTTTCACCAAAAATGAAGTAGAATAATTCTCAGTTAGTAAAATAAATTTCCGACCGAAAAACAAACAAATTTTCAACAAAACAGTTAAATTTCCAAGCAAAGAAATGAATTTTTAACAAAAAAGATGAAATTTCAACTAATGAGAGAACTCTTTCACCAAAAAATACGGATTTGCAAAAAACAGTTGAATTTTCACCGAAAAAATTAATTTTCAATAAAATTAAAGTAAATTTTAAACAAAATAGTATAATTTTCAACTAAGAAAAAAATGTATGTTTTCATAACAAAAAAATTATTTTTCAACAAAATAATTCAATTTTAAACTAAAAAAGATAAATTTACAAACCAAGAATATAATATTTCAATTTTTAGTTAGAGAAGTATATTTAAAAAAAACGAGTTTTCAGCGAAATTCATTAATTTTGAACTAAAAATATATATTTTTAAGCGAAAATGGAATAGTTATATCTTCTCTTTAAAAAATAATTTGTATCTAAAAAGAAACAAATTTTCAACCAAAGAAATTAATTTTCAATCGCAATGATGAATTTTCAATCGAAAATTTGAATTTTTGACCAAATAGTGGATTTTTCAACCCAAAACATGAATTTTCTAACAAATAGTTTTTTTTTTCAGCCAAAGAAGTTAATTATTCAAAAAATAGATTCATTACATTTTCTACTAAACAGATAATTTTTTAACGAAAAAAATTACATTTCTATCAAAAAAGGTAAATTTGCCACAAAAAATGGAATATTTAATGTGAATTTTCAACTAAAATGATGTATCTTCAATTTGAAAAAATTTATTTTTTAACCAAATACATGAATTTTAAACTAAAAAGATAAATTTTCTACCAAAAATGAAGTAGGATAATTTTCAGTTTGTAAAATCAATTCTCAAACAAAAAACAAACGAATTATCAACAAAACTGTTAAATTTTTAACCAAAAAGATGAAATTTCAACTAACGAGAGTACTCTTTTACCATAAAAGTCGGATTTTCAACAAATAGTTGAATTTTAACCTAAAACAGATAAATTTTCAAAAATAGAATACATATTTAAATTTTCAGTAAAAAAATTAATTTTCAATCAAATTAAAGTAAATTTTCAACGAAATAGTATAATTTGTAACCAAGAAGACTACATTTTTATCAAAAAAGATAAATTATCGACAAAAAATGGAACAGTTATATTTCCAGTTTAAAAAATTAATTCTAAAGAAGAAAAAGAAACAAATTTTCAACCAAAAAGATCAATTTCCAACCGATAATATGAATTTTCTAACAGAATAGATGAATTTTCAAACAAATCTTTGAATTTTTTAAAGAATTTCTAATCAAAAAGATGAATTAGTCACCAAGAAGATTAAATATGCTCCCAAAAAATTCGAGTTTTCGATAAAATACAGGAATTTTAAACCAAAAATTTGAATCTTCAACTTAAGAAGATAAATTTTGAACCAAACATGTACGAGTTAAATTTTCAGTTAAAATAATTAATTATCATCTAGGAAACATTATTGTCAACAAAAGAATTAAATTTTGAACAAAAGAAGGAGATTTTAACTAGAATGACGAATCATCAACCGAATAAATAAATTTTTAACAAAGTAGTTCCACTTCCAACTAAGTAGTTGAATTTTCTACCAAAAAAGATAAATTCTCAACGAAAAACGTGATATATTATATTTCGATCACAAAAAGGATTTTAATTTTATACCAAAAATAGTTGAATTCAACAGAAAAACATGGATTTTCTACAAAATGGTTTGAGTCATCAACCAAAACAGATTAATTTTTAACCAAATAGTTGTGATTTTTAACCATAATAATAAAATTAATTTCAACTTTAATTTATCGAAAATTCCCTAACTCTGTCAGGTTTTTCCTGACATTCCCTGACTTTCTGGAATTACTTGACATGTAGCAACTCTGTAAATTAAAAAAATTATATGTTCATTTCACTCTAGAATGTTTTTGTAAAAATATATGTATTAATTATGATATGTATTTGTTTAAGCAATAAATGCTTTAAATTCTCTTAAATACTCTATAAATGCTCTGTTTGAGCTTAAATACTGAGCATATTCTCTGTAGCATTTGCTCAACATAAATTCTTGAGCATTTAAGAACTCTATCTTGATGCCGGTAAGATAGGAATCTTGGATTAGAACCAGCTCTGCTATTCTGCTATGAAAGTAATTTTGGAATGTTACCGAGAAGAAATCCCAGTCCACAAGCGAAAGTTAGTGAACAGTGTGGGGTTCATAGAAGTGAAATAAAATATGGTATGTTAGTACCTAAATATGATGGAGTCCAGATCAAATGGATATTCTATAATGCCTGTAGTGGGAGCTCGAGCTCGAAGAATGTCTTGCTCAGTGGGAAGATAGTCAGGCGCCTCGATACGTAATAGGTCACTAAGATAACTGCAAACAAAAATCAAGCCATCGTCTTCGTACCACATGCCATGCAAACATCGAGGGACTTTTTTTTTAACACTAAAAATAAGGGAATACAAGAATGCAGCACACTCATGCTCACCTATTGGCAGTGCCTGTAAAGATAAGCGTCCACTCGATGAATTTCATGTCCCTTTCAAAATTCTATTTCCTTAGTGAGCTTATTCAACGTTAAAGGTTTCATCACCGTGGATCCATTAATAATTTATTTACTCTTAGAAGCAGGGACGTGATTTCAAAGAGTGGATAATAAAAACACAATTAGTCACACTTTAGAAAAAGAGGCACAATTAAACACATTTGTGGATGCAGAAACAATCTGGTGAAGACCCAATATGAACTTTGCAGACGTGCAGGCAGGCAGCTTCTTCTGGTTTTCGGATTCGACATACCTAAATCGGATTTCTTCCAAGTCAAATGGATATTCAATTATACCAGTAGTGGGCACTCTTACGCGAAGAATGTCTTGTTCTGTGGGGAGGTAGTTTGGTGCTGCAACTCGATCTATCTCCATTAGGTAGCTGTAAAATTGTACCATCAGTAGCTGAACTAATAATAAATGCATATAGCAATAAATATAGCAAGATTTTAACGAAAATGAAATGATAGGGAAAAGGCGAATTTTTAATCTAGAAGTTACTATTTATTCCCGGATTAGAAGACGAAATGATAATTATTACATGATGAAAATTTAATATAATGCAGTAAACGTACAAATTCAACGACAAAAGTTTAGATGTTTTAAAAACTTCGTAGGCTACATAACTTCAATGACTTTGAAATTACCTTTAAAAAATTGTCAAGCAAAGATTTATGAATCATTATTTAAAATCGTGAAATCGCCAAGAATTTAATTCCTAATTCATTTAACAACGCTTCAAATTGTTCCACATTGAAAATTGGCGTACATTGGCGTACATTTTCAGGATTATAATTTTAAATGTTCAACGTGGAAGCAGTTAAAATTTAACCAGGGTGTCTAGCGTTTCTTCAAACAAAAATTCCAGGACTTTTTCAGGTTTTCCAGAACAGAAATATACATTTTTCCAGGTACTTTTTTACTGTAAAAATATATTGAATTTTCTACTAAAGACGATAAATTTCCATCAAAAACTGGAAAGTTAGATTTTCAGTTAAAAAAATTAATTTTCGTAGAGAAAAAAGAATTTTCAACAAAATAGTTAAGTCTTCAACCAATATAATAAATTTGAAGAAAAGCAGTTTAATTTTCAATCAAGTAGTTGCGTTTTAATTTGGAAGAATTTTAATTTCTACCAAAAAAAGATATATTTATTGAAAAAAATATGAATTTTCAACCAAAACTGGGATAGTTTAATTTTCAGCAAAAACAAAAATAATGTTAATGCAAAAAAATCAATTTCGACAGATTAGTTCAATTTTCAACAAATAAAATGAGTTTTTAACAAAGTAGTTCTACGTTCAACCAAAATTTTGAATTTTAAACCAAAAAGGTGAATTTTTCATGAAAAATTTAGTAGTTGAATTTTCGACTAAAAACGATCAATTTTCAACCTAAAATGGAATAGTTGAATTTTTAATTCAAAAAATTAACTTTTATACAAAAATAAAGTTTTTTCAACCAAATAGTTCAATTTTCAGCCAATAAGATGATTTTTTATTAAAGTTTTTTATATTCCAACGACGTTATAGAATTTTTAATGAAGAGAATAAATTTTGTAATAAAAAAGAAATGAATTTACAACAACAAAAAAACGAATTTGCAATAAAATAGTTGAATTTTTAACCTTTAACAAAATAGTTTAACTTTGAACCTACAAAGATGAATTCTTAACCAAAACGACGATTTTTCAACGAAGAAAATTAGTTTTCTACCAAAAAAGACAAATTTTTAAGAAAATCAGTAAAATAGATTTGAACTAAATAGCTGAATTTTGAACCGAAGAGAGGAATTTTCAAATAAAATGATGAATCTGCCATTCTGCAACCAAAGAATGAATGTTTAATAAAGTAGGTCAACTTTTAATGAACAAAAAAAAAAACAATTTTCTACAAAACAGTTGAATTTTCAATCCGAAATTATTAATTTTCTACCAAAGAGATGAATTTTCTAATCAAAAAGACGAATTTTCAACAAATAAAGATTTTTCAGCCAAAACAGGAAAAAATGTCAAAGAAATTGTTGAACATTCAAGCCAATAGACAGCATTTTCAATCAGAAAATATTGATTTTCAATAAAAAAGTTCATTTTTAACCAAAAAATTGCAGTTTAAACAGAAAAGAGAAAATTGCCACCAACAGGATTCGTTTTCTACCAATAAGACCAATATTTGACTTAAAAAAATAGATTGAATTTCAGCAAAAAAATGGTAAAGTTACATTTGTAGGTTAACAAATTAATTTTAAATGAAAAAAAAAATAATTTTCAGCAAAATATTTAAATTTTTAATCAATCTTTTCGAAAAATATCCATTTTCAGCCAAAAATAGTTACGTTCTTAGTTTAAAAATTATTTTTCAACCAAGAAAAGGCATTTTCAACCAAAAAGATGAATTTTCTGCCCAAAAATATGAATTTTTTTAATTTGCAATCAAATAATAAAATTCTTCACTACAATTACAGTTGTCTGGATGAA
The DNA here is from genome assembly GCA_932178445.1 of Andricus quercusramuli. Lineage (NCBI taxonomy): Eukaryota > Metazoa > Arthropoda > Insecta > Hymenoptera > Cynipidae > Andricus > Andricus quercusramuli. The sequence goes on from CAKNXH010000132.1 coordinate 142,554, forward strand.
GCAACTGAAAGAAAAGAAATAAAAATACAAGGCAAATAAATTACTAACTAAAATAATTACTAGTCCCGAACTTCATTTTCAAAATTCTCTATCTTTGCCCCGACCGTGATTTTCACTGTGATAAAATAAACAGTCTCTTGTTAAAAAGGTAATCTTTTTTCGTTCAGCAGAGAAAAAGTTTAAAAAACTATTTTTTCTTTAAAAGAACTAAAATTCCAGAACCATGAGCAAAATTCAAGCACTTTTCCAGGTTTTTTTCCAGGTAAAAACGAATTCCAGGGCTTTTCCAGGTTTTCAAGGATTTCCAGGACACTAGACACCCTGTTTTAACATTTTCTGATACGGAATGCTTTGAACTGAAATATTGTTCAAAATCCAAATTTTCGAATTGAAATTTTTTAATTGGTGAATTTTAGGAATTTAAAGCTTGTAATATATGAAATGTTTTCATTGTGAATGCTTCAATTTGAAATTTCTTCGTCTAAAATGATTAAAATTCGCAATATTTTACTTTTTAAGGCCATGCTATACTTACACGATTCCTAACATACCGGCACTTTTTTATCAACAACTTACGTCCGAATAAAATGAGAAGGAATTGAAAATTTGAGAAATTAAATCAAAAGTACTGACGTACGAAATTTCTAAAAATAAATTTTTTTAGTATTTCTAAAGTTTTGGAAGTTACCAACATACCTTGATGAGTTGTTGAGAAAAAAATGTCATCAAGGCAGGAATGGTTTAAGTATAACATGGCCTTAAGCTATTCAAACATTTTCATTTTTGAGAGTTTTAATTTAAAATTATTTATTCTTGTAATTTATTTATTTTTAATAACATGTTCAACTTCCAAATGTTTGAATATTATGGTTAAAAAATTAAAATTTTGCATTCACATGTAATTGTGCAATTCATGTAGATCGAAATTTCAAGTTATGTACCATACCGAAAACTGCCTTACTAAAACATGGAAATAAAAAGGGCAAAATAAAAAATTATATATAAATACTCAAACAAATTTTGTTTGCTTTCATGTGCCTGAAAAAAATCAATCCTGAAATAAAAAAAACTTCATTGTTAGAGATATTAGAAAATAAAATCTGCAAAAATATCGTGAGTTAGTTCATAAATAAAAATAATACTGTAATCACTTTAAATGTTATTCAGTTAAGTTAAGCTCGGCTGAGTTGAGCTAAAAAACTTAAATTATTGTGCTCTTACAATTGGCGATATCTCTAGAATGTAAGTTATCCAGAAAATTGTTTGAAATATTGAGTGTGTCCAACAATTAGCAATGTTTAAAGTTTGAAACCTTGGGTGTATTTGGCGAATTCGCACAATTACGCTCATCCTCTCATTTCAGCAATTATAAGTTTTTAAGCACTAATTATTGTACAATTGTTAATATTCAATCTACAGGTTTAAGAAGCCGACATAAAATGTTCGACTTTATAAGTTAGCTTTAAATTGTAACTTTAAGTGTTAGTGAAAAAATGTAAAGCAGGTTGAAAAACTTGATCTGACTTAAAAATGGTCGGTTAACGGTACGGCTCAATTTGGGTTTAAGATCAACTCAAACTCAGCTTCACTTACAGTTAGCTTAAAAACAAATGTTCAGCTTAACTCAGATCATTTGTATGCGCCCCAATAAATAAATAAACCAAAAGACAGCATTTTCGTTCGAATTTTTGAAGATGTTTCACTTATTTTTTGCTAACCTACTGATACTTTTATCATCAAATTATGAAGCTTGGAGACAATATTATCTTGAAAGAACATTCAGCGATACTATAAAAATAACTGCAAAATAAAATAAATGAAAACAGAAAGTAAGATTTTCAGGTCGATTTCACTTGACAGACATCGGAATTCCGTTTCCAAAGTTTTTCTTCGTCCTGAGTGAATCAACTTCAAAAATCATTGTCCCCTTTGAAAAGACACGTGATTTAATATCCCAAAAAAGGATTAGGAATCAGATGTACTTACTATTTAGCCGAGTCTGTAAGTTGGTACTCTCGTCTACGGTCATAACATTCTTGAATACCGGCATCTGCCCATAAATCCTTAATAGCTTCTACATATGGACTTTCAAATGCCGTTACTGTTTCGAAGTCTACAGCGCGAACAAGCTCTGCTTTTTCCTGTATTCGACAAAGCAATCAAAATTATCAATCCAGTATACGAGTAAGATTTTCAATTAGAATTAAAAAGCAACATTGTATTGTGGACACTCACTATATTCGACGAATCCCCATACTGGATCTTCAGGAGATCCATGGCCCGAATCATAGATTGCATTGCCATGAAAATATTTTGGTAAACCAATTTAATGAATCCTCTCTTATCTTCGTCCGAGTATCCAGAACCGTGTATAATTCTCATCTGTTTGATGAACGTGGATTTACCCGACTCACCAGTCCCTGAAATCAAAGTGTGAAAATTATAAATCTGCGTTTAGTACAGATGAATTGATTTGTCCAATAGATACATTTGAGGTACAGAATAAAGATGGCTTCGAATTAATTAATAGCACCGTGACTTCCATTCATACTAGGCACAAAAGAACGATTAGGGTATATGGGCTATTACTGCTGGCACATACAATTTTCAACTGAACAATAGTAACTACTAATCAGTTACATCCTACAAAATAGTGCATCAAGACAAGAAATTATTTCAGTGTTACTCTTAACTTAAAATAGTGCCGACCCTCTATTTGAATAGTGGATCTTTCAGATTATTAAATAATATTTTTATTTAATTTATAATGTTTAAATTGAAATTACTACTTGAAAATAAAGCAGCAAAAAATTCGAATGTTTGATTTATAATATCTAACTGCAAGATAATGTTTAATTAAGATAAGGAAGGTATTTTTAACTCAACAGAAGAGAATTCAAATTAGCCACAAGGAAATTATCTCAGGACATACGAGCAGTCATTTATTTCTGAGAATCACATACGATAAGCATGATGTCAAACGAAAATATGTTTTACGTACTTTATAAATTGCAGCTTTCAATCAGTAAGATGCTTTCTTATATACGTATTTCGTACGGCTTTATACGTAATTTGAAAAAAATTTCAGAACCAATGACGTTCAGTTCTTCTCTCGATTTTTCTGGTTGATAAGGGAAAGATATGCGGAATAAATTAGGTCAAACTTCTAAATAAAAAGGACATTATTTTGAAGATAAACGAGAAATCTTCCTCAAATACCTGCTGTTTTTTTCCTTCTTAGAAAAGGATGATGGGAAATAAGTTAAATTGAAACAAAAAGCAAGATACTTTTTTTTGTAAGCATATTCGTATTTAAAAACTTAAAATTGTTTCCTTAATTTTTAACTTTTACCATTAAATTTTTTTAATATATTGTTGAAGTGTCAACGCTTTTATTATAAACATATTTGAAACTAAACAATTTTTAATGCTTCAATTTAAAATTGCTCATTTTTAAGCCCTTTGGACTGTAAATGGTATAACATTTCATTACTTAAACTGAAAATTATGTAACTTTTCATTATTTTTATTCAAGTACGTTTTAATTTCTGATATTTCTTGAATTGAATTCAATGACGTTCACATTTTAAGTACGTCAATACTCGAAAAACTTTTAAATGTTTTTTTTTATTCCAAAATTGAATTACTTCCAAAATTGGACAATGTTTTCAGTTATAAATTAAAAAACGAAATACTTATTTTTAATTAAAGTTCATATTTGAAATAAAAAATACCTGTACCTAAGTTTATGGGGGGAAAATCTTGTCATTTTGACAAATATTTAACGAGAGGGACAGGGGTACGGGATAAACAAAATTTTGACCCCCATTTTGAAAATCATAATTTCCGACGGTTTTTACAGTTTTCAGTAAACAGTAACTTGTGAGCACGTTAACATCTAACTTTACTCTTCTCGATGAAACTATTTCTTCACGTTGCCAAAGGATTCTTATCCATTTTGTAAGGTTAGTAATAAGCTTATTAAATTTAATAAAAAATATTACAAAAGAAGTTTTCCAAATTACTTCAAATTTTGATACATATTAAAAATAAGTGAACAAGGACATGATTGTAATTATGTTGCACAAATAATTTTTCATTAAAAAAGACATTTTATTTTATTTCAGGCACAACACATTTTTTATATCATTTTCGACAGGGATATTAACGAAAGATGAATCATAATCATTTACATCTGTCATAATAACCAAAGCAAGGTGTGTGCAGCGACTTTAATCCAAAAGGCCTTTAAACTTTCGTTTTTTTTTCTAATCTCATTTCTGTGACACTCTACGATCATTTTGAGACCAAGAACAAAAAAAATCCCAAGGAGGATTTTTGAATAAACATAATTTTTTTGTTTTATTTGGAAGTTATGTATATTTTCACGGAAATAACTGCAAAATGGAGCTTCTTTGGCTTGATGTATGTGATTTTAGCGTCCAAAAAGAGGCTCTAGATGTTAAATATCTTTTTGGATACATTGAACCCATTAAAATTATTCGCAACAGGTGCATAATGTCAGCAATAATCCATTTTTTGGAAATGTCTGCTATTTAGAGCATCTTCTGCGTAAAGTAGCTTAAATAAGAATTTAAGTGTGACAAATTTTCCACCAAACTAAAAAAAAAAGAATATTCTATCTCTTATAGATTGGGAGATACGGAAATGTTTTTTTAGTGAAAAATTTGTCTGAAAATATTTGTAATTTTAGTTTTTTAAATTTAGCTCATTTCCTGTGTATCGTTGGTAGATGAAAACTGTATTTATATAAGCTGATATACACATTTTGTCAGGAATCAAGTTTTTTCGAAATGACTTGTTTCTGATGCACTTCATTTAAAACTTTGTTTTTGAGATAATAAAATATACGTAAAATTCCCGGTTAAACTAAATTAATTTAAATGAGATTAAATTTCACAATATTAATTTAAAAAAAGGATCTTTATTCGCTTAAAATTATAAATAATTTCTTTTAGTTTTACAGGAAATTGTACGTATTGTTATTATCAGAAACAAAACCTTTTACATGAAGTGTACCAGAAAAAAAGTTAATTGATACTTCGAAAAAATTAAATGCCTGACAAAATTTCGTGAAAAGGGGTATTTTTCAGGACGCCATAACGTTGGTCGTATGCGAGAAAGAACATGTTTTTAATTAGATTGGCTGGAAGTTATGTGTGCTTCAGCTTGTATACGTAAATTTAATTTATGTTGCACAGGAACGTAAAGTTTTAGTTTTAAAAGACTTTCAGACCAATTTTTCACTAAAAAATAATTCGCGTATCTCTTAAACTATAAGAGAAACAACATTCAATTTTTGTTTTGTTTTACGGAATATTTTACATACTAAAATTATTTTTTGAACTCCTTTAGACAGAGGATGTTCTGAAAAGGGAAAATTTCCAAAACACTGAATAAAACTGAATCTATGCACCAGTTTCAAATAATTTTAATAGGTTTAAGATGTTTCGGACTTCCAGCAAAACAGTTGAATTTTCAAAAAAATATATAAGTTTTCAACCAAATATAAATAGTAGAAGTTTGACCCAAACTAGACGAATTCTGAACCCAAATTATAATAGTATACTATTCAAATATAAAGAATTAACTTTTAACCAAAAATGATCAAAGAGCCAGACGATATTTATTACAAAAGTAAAAACAAATCGGAAAAATTCCTAGTTTTCAAAAAACTTCCCGGCTTTTTCCCAGTACTCAACATTTCAGATTAATTCCCGGTTTTCCCGCTCAGTGACCACTAGGATGGCCCTTATTTTCCACTTTTCGAATTTCTCCGCTGTCACCCCCCAGTTTTGTTTGAATGTCCAAAAAAATCTCCTCCGACTTTGAACAAAATCGGTTAATATTTAGAGGTCGCGCAAAGACCATGAAGTTTCCCATTGATTTAACATGGGAAAAAGTCAGCTTTCTGTAAATCTAATATTTAAACGCTATAATATGTTACAAATAATTCCGTGTTTTCATATATTGTTCAGAATTTGTCAGAGAATAAGAATCAATAATACATTTTGAGGTTGAATAATTTTAAGTCACTCTTATGGGTCCCCAAAGAAAACCCCATAAGTGACAAATGTGAATTTTACGTAATATTGCGGTTTATTGACGCTTTCTAAAAGATTTTTTTACATTAATAATCAATTATCAGTAATTTAAGAATACCCAGTGATTTGGTAACTAATATTCAATTGTTTAAACAATTTTAATTTGTTTAAACATTTAAGAGTATTCTTAAAAAGCAAAGTAAAACATAAAAATATGTCAATCTTTCGAAAAATAGCAACAAAAAAATGTAAACAAAAAAATTGTTCAAGAAATTTCGATTTGTTTAAACATCTACGAGTATTTATGATAAACAAATTAGTACTTAAAATATTAAAATTTGTCGAAAATTTAGTGAGAAAATGTTTCTCCTGCTTTTTTTCAGGTACAATATATGCTTGAACAAATGCGTATTATTTAAATAATTGTAAAATTATTCTATTCTTTTTATTGATCAAATAACTTATAATGTCTAGAAAATACGTTCATTTCAAGAGTTATCTGAAAAAAAACAAATATTTAAATTGTTTAAACAATTGAATACTATTTAAAAAATGACTGGGTATTCTTAAATTACTGATCAATGATTATTTATGTAAAAAAAACCTTTTAAAAAGCGTCAATAAACCGCAATATTACGTAAAATTCACATTCATCACTTATGGGGTTTTCTTTGGGGACCCATAAGAGTGGCTTAAAATTATTCAACCTCAAAATGTATGATTGATTCTTATTCTCTGACAAATTCTGAACAATATACTAAAACACAGAATTATTTGTAACATATAATCAGGATTAAATATTAGATTTACAAAAAGCTGACTTTTTCCTATGTTAAATCAATGGGAAATTTCATGGTCTTTGCGCGACCCCTAAATATTAACCGATTTTACTTAAATTTGGAGATTTTTTTGGGGCATTCGAACAAAACTGGGGGGTGAGAGAGCAGAGAAATTCGAGAAAAAAATCTACCAAGTATAAGTAAGGACCACCCTATTACGAATACTGAAAAGGACGGGAATAATTCTATCAAAACTGTAATAAACATTAACAGTTCAAATTTTTTTTTCCTAAACCTTAACAATGTGGCTATTTCACTCGAATTTATAAACTACTTGAAAGATTATTGAATTTCGAGGTGAGATAACTACTCAGCATCTTTAAATCTTCCACAGATTCTTCCAACCAATAGTCTGCTCTATTACAATTTTGAAATCCGCATGGTAGGAAAGGAGAGTGCACGCGCGTGCAATTTGACAGAAGCGAAAAGCAAAGAATGCGAGAGCGTTCGTAGATTTTCGTGAAACTTCGCGCTTTTCCGTGACGGTATCACTATACATATGCCAGCCGTGCACTCGACATGAGACACGAGGGTGGATAGTGAGCTGCGAGCATAGCGAGATTCGGCCACGAGTGGGTGGTAGTTGAAGAAGGGGGAAGGGAGGGAGGGAGTGTGCGCAGGTGATACGTCGCTTCGCGTCGCCACCGTCGACCTGAAAGTATGAATGAAAGTAGTTGCGCTGGCCGGCACTGGCCTAGCGCCGCGCCGTGCCACGCGCGATTCCGCGAATCCTCCTCGATACTTTTGCACGCGCGAGCGCCATCGCCGCCGCATCCACACCCCGCCATCTTACCACCCCACCCCACCCTCCTCACAAACTCTGGTTAACCCCCACCAAATTACGATCCCAGGGTGACTGACTATATCTATACATCTACTTCTACTACGATCGCGGCTGACTGCACACTTTGCGGATCCGGAAACACGAGGGTAAATGAGAGTTCGCTCGGAAAAGCCGTCGGACCCTTTTTGCTCGCGAGTTTTTTTCTTTTATTTTCTTTTTCCCTGAGGTAACCCTTTCCCCCTTGTTTCCTTTCGACACTTGCGATCTATCGGGGTTTTCAAGCTCAAAGCGTAGTCTACGCCGCGGCATGACGAGAGAACTTGTAATGAAATTTATTTTGTGTTAATCCCACGAGTAGCTGACTTTTGGCGAATTTTTCGTTCATGAATAGTTCAGACTTTCAGAAATATACAAGAATTTGTTAAAATTCTAAGTTAATAGATTAGCTGAAATTTTTACGAAATTTACGACTCTCCAAATTTGAAGCAATGAGATTTCACTGAAGAAATAAATAGAATGGGTCACTTGATTGAATCACGTCAGTGAATATGTCACTGCAATATGATAAAGTGATGAGATGCACTTTTGAGCCATTCTCGAGAAAAAATGGCTTTTAAAAAATCTACACAAGTTACATGGACCGCGCTACGAAAGTCTTTTGACCGCCGGTTAGATCAGGCGATAGCGATCCGCATTTGTAAGCGGAAACTCAGCTCAATTCTTACTGCCTACATTTTTTGCCAACTTTTTCTTGAATTCAAACGTTTATATTTTATAGCAATTTGTTTAAGAGAAAATAATTTTTCGTCCGACCACTGGTACGTGTCCGGAGACTGGTGCACTCACCCTACTATTCACATATTTCATTTTTTTTGGTTATTTAAATGAATCTTTCTCCTTATGCAATTTTTTGTAAACAAAAAAAAGACACCAATGATTACTCTAATTCAAAAATATGAATATAATAATAATAATAGATGATGTATTTTACCTATACTCTATTTTATTATAATTTTATTTTACCATTTGTTTATATTTGAATATTTTTATTATTATCCCACATGAAATAAATATTAAAAATGAATATTTTGGTTTGATTTAAATAAATTCAGTTGTCAATTGCAATAAAAAAATTGAATAAAAAAATAAATTGACAAACGATGCGGGATGAAAGAATCGAGCCCAGACTTTCCGCTCGCAAATTTGGAGCGAGAATGTCTGAAAAGCGCATCTTATTAATCGAGCATATTACAAGTCTTACATTAAATTAATCTGTAAAAAATATTTACCTTACATTTAAGAAAAATTCAGTTACGGTAAATGCATTGGTTTTCATCTTAAAACTATAAAAATATATCACAGTTTTTAATTCCACGTAATTGCAAAAAGCCTCTGTTCTAATTGACACATACATTTTTTTGGTTACAAAATACTCTAGAAACAAAGCCGTTCTTAAAAACCTCAAAATATATCTTAAATTTACGAAATAGTAACTGAATTTTTACCTAAATTTATATATTAATATTTACAAACATGTAAACTGAATGAAACTTCCGACATACGTTTCGTAAAATGAACAAAGAATTTTTTAACATAGTATAGACGTAGACGACAGACTTTAAGAGTAGAATTTCCTAAAAAAAACTAATATTTTTTTATCACGCACCACCTAAACTTGTCACATTTGGTGAAGAAATAAATGCGCAGTTTTTTATTTATTTTTAAACAGAGTTTAAACCACGGTCAGGGGGCCAAAACCGTCCCAAAATGATTAAAACTATTAAATATCGTTAATTTCCGTAAAATAATAAGGGTTTAGAAGGAAAAACATCTGAAGGTATCAGACACTGAGGAAAAAAACGTGAGTCAATAAGATCAAAAATAATAACCCTAATCGTGAAAAACTACCCTTAATAGAGGGTGAATTTTAAAATATCATATTTTGCACTTTCATATGTGTAGAAAAAACTTTCAAAGTGCATAATTTGATATTTCAAACCGTATAAAGTGTAGTTTTTCACGCTGAAGGGTAGTATTTTTGTTGTAGGTGAGTCAAAACTTTCTTAGTCAGATCAACTCCTGATATTATGAGTTGTATTTCCTGCAAAACACTTCTTACTTTTACGGAAATGGAATAAGTTTTGGGGAGGGGGCATGATGACGTAATAAAAAAAGAACATTGGGATTTTTCTATTAGAAAGCTGTACAACAGGGTGGTCTTTATTTACTTTTTTCGAAAATCGTTTGCTCCTACTCGCGATTACGGTGCGAATGCCCAAAAATAGAATGTTCTCCAAACAAAACCCGCACACACAAGTTATTTACTTTAATATTAGTTTAATGGAAAATAAAAACGGAGAAACGTCAAATTGTTTGTGAATTAAATTTTTATACCAGAAACTCGTCTTCACATTGTATGAGCTATTTTTGAAAATTTTCAACTGAATATAAAAATATTTAAAACCGGAATCTTACTTTCAAATCAACAGATTATCGCAAAATCGATATTTGATAGTATGCCGAGACTTAAATTTATGCCGAGAATTAAATTTAATATTTGAAAATAATTTATAAATAACGTGGGATGTTAAATGCAGTGACTCAATAGATTCATAAATATGAATTTCAAAGTCGCAAATACAAAAAATCCCTGAGATTGCTAGAGGAATTCTCCATCCACTGTATTCAGTTTAAATTCCATGAAAGTGCTGAGTTTTCCAAGTATATTGTCATAACATTACAAATGAATAAATCGACATTTTGATAACAATACATACTAATAACAAGTACATTATCTGTCTCAAGTAAAACAAATTATAAAATATTTCATCAGCTTCAAACTTTCATTATAAAAAAATATTAATTATAATTATCTTCAACATAGTTTCCACGTGCAGTTATATATGTATAATTAAATCGTGTTTTCTAAAAAAAAGTTAAAACAGTTATGTAACGGGAGTCAAGGTCGGACTAACATAGGTCTTCTGCTTTCCTAAGCTATTTCCTCGTTCTAAAGTGAAACGTTCATGAAATAAAAGTAAATTTTAAATCGCTGAGTTTACCTAAACCACAGTGATTATGCCGAACAAAAAAAGCTAAAATTATTAACTGCTTTGTTTATATTAATTTAGAGTTCCGGCTTTTTAATCAAAAAAATAACTATTCGCTACTTCTTCCTGCTTATTAATGAAAAGGCCGTATGGTAAACCGGATCAATTTATATTCCTTTTTTTATCGAATTATAATCTTCATACATAGTTGAATAAAGTCAAGACTAAGCTTAATCTGGTAAAATAATTGATAATTCAAATTACTGATGTAAATAAAATGATGTCCCATAGAAGCAAAAAAACTCTTTTTAAAACACTGGTGGTTTCCCTGAGGCATGTTGATGAACCCTGTCCTCAACAAGGTTGGACTTGAAGGGTTCGAGTGCGAGCAGCGATAAGCCACATGAGTGCACTTGAATTCTATTATGTTCCAAAAATTTACATGCAAACATTTGATCTCAATCTGCATAGAAATATAAAATTTTAATATAATATTAATACGAATTTCTGCAGTAGTTGATTCAACTACTTTATTGAAAGAACCGGCTACACAGTACACATTATTATTAGTTGGCTCATATATATCAATAGTTAATGTAATATTCAATTTTGTCTTTGTTCACTTATCAGATTTAGACTGCGGCAATTAATTTTAGAAACAAATTATAGGACAAAAATTTTCTTTCAACAAGTGGATATTTTCAAAAGATTGGTACAGAAAATTTTTGATTACATATAATAAATGAAAATTTCAAATTTCAAGTTTCTTTTATTCAGTGCATCCTTTATTTGCATATGGAAGCGATTCAGGCCTACCGGAATCACTCAAACTTAAAAAAAATAGAAAAAAGTGATTACGCTTTGAAACAAAATAGAGACTAAATTTTTATAAGAGGATATGCTTTTCTCAAATAACATTTTGAACATTCAAATTTGAACTTGTTAACTTATGAACTCTTAAAACTTTCAATTTGAAGATATCTATTCAATTTTTAGAAAATTTCGATTTAACCCATCAGCTGCGGAATTTTTTTCTGCCGCGGATTTTCAACTCCTTTTCGATTTTTCAGCTATATTACTCTCAGTAACTTGAAGTAATTATCTAATGTACTAATCTAACTAATTTCTTTAAAAAAATAATAATTTAACTGAATAATTAAAACTTCACCGATTTAACTAATTTAAAAGAGATTATTTAAGGAAACAATTTTGATTGATCTAAACTAAACGTTCATATCCTAAAATGTCGAGAACATATTAATTGTTTAAATATGGTTGTTTATTTTTTACATATGTGCAATATTTTCAAAAAAATTTAGTTGGGGATTTTTTCAATTTTAATTTTTTCAAAAGATAGAATTTCCTAAAATGTGAAAAAATTCTAATGTTTTTTGCCACTTTCATTAGATTAAAAATCATTCGATTGTAAATTAAAACAAAAAATTAATTTGTACAAGGGATCATTCAGAAACTACATAATGCAATTTTGTACCAAATTAAGACCCCCTATCACGTCTACGTTTAAAAAGAATAGTTTTTAAAAAATACTCAACTGAGATTTTCAATTTTTTAAATAAAATTGTAGAATCTTCGGCGATTCAACCAAAACTTGTTTAATTTATAAACTTGAAATCTGAAAATATTCAATTTCTAATGTTTTTAATTAAAAATAATGTAATTCCATTAGGATTTTTAATCAGAAATTGTACTACACCATTCAATTGTAAACGTTTAAATCATAAAATCATCAAATGTTGAATTATGCAATCTAAAATTATTTCTTTCATGATTGTTCTCAACTTTACATACATCATAGATTTGCAACTAATTTTTCTTTTTTTTTAAGTCTTTTTAATTACAGTACTCGATTTTATAACGCTTTCTAATCGCTGGCAAGTTTAAATATTTTTTAATTTTACAAAATACGCGTAAATGATTGCATCGATTATTTTGTTACCATTATAGCCAATCACCTTTCTTTGAAACCCGAAATACATTTGTCTGTAAAGATAAAAAGAATTTTTGTTGATTCGAAAAAGTAAAAACGAATATGCGACGTACCACACATTTCAAAGGTATAGGACTGATTCCTACCCTGCACTGGATTCTGTATAAATCGCTTGAAAGCGTTTAGTTTAGGTAATACGAAAACTTATTCTATAAAAAAAGCTTAGGAATGAGTGTCCGAACTATACGGATACTGAAGACCCAATTTTTCAACTCCTTTTCTCTCTGAATTCTGCCGCACATTTTACGGGATTCACCAGTCACGTGGTGCTTCTTAACACAATCTGTCAGTCACCTGTTTGTATCACCTTCGACTCGGTCACGTTGCCGTTGATAGGATTTGACTCAAGGTGAAAAAATCGTGGTTCATGGGCTATTATAAATCACGGTCATCACTTTCAGTTACCTTCTAAAAGAAAACCTTAAGAGTTGCTGCAAACTATACCTTTATTTTATTTAGTTTTACTCAATAAAATTATTTTTTATGAAAAAACTATTTTCATTACACACTAAATCTCAAATATTATTTTTACCCTACACGTGGATCAACACACTGCGCATAGATTGATAACAGTACAAAACATAGTTGACAATCATTTCCAGCATTTCGATCCAATTTCGGATCAAAATTATTGTTGGGACTTACTGCGTATTTTTTTTATTAATTTAAAAAGAAGGAACGACATTGAAGTGGATTTAAAGCAATGTTTGCAACTATGATCGATTTTCTCAAGCTAAACTAATAAGAAAGAAAACTATGTAGAATATGTGAAGCACCCCATAATAAGCAAATTATCATCGAGATGAATGTATTGTTTAATAAAAATTCTATCACAAGTATGTGATGTAGAATTGTACATTGTACACGTACTTTTACATGTTATATTGCACGAAGCCATTGGAGACAAGTCCGATAAACCGTTTCAAATTGAACGTGCTTCTGATATATACAGTTCACGGTCGTATACGACTGTGATACAGTTTAAAAATAAAGGGTGCATCATAGGAAGACATGGATGGACATGGATGAATCACGTCATCTTAAGATATGGGAGAAAAATGGCCTTTTTGTTCCCACCCGAGTCGAAATTTAGGCCCTACTTTAAACCCGTAACCTGTAACCTTAGTAGTCGCTGGGAGCAGTAAAGTAGGTTCTAAATAAGGAGCGAATTCAAGGTAATTTAGACCCTACTTTGACTCTAAAAGTGTCCGAAATCGGCCGCTTTTTCACGTTTAGCGTCAACGTAGTGTCTGTATTTAAGGCACATTAGACCCTCTTTGAGCCTCCAACTACTACATGTAGGACTTGTGACATCAAAGTAGGTTCTCTATAATCTCACACCAATATGGATGAATAAAAATAACATTTGATATTTATCAGAAAAAAATTATATCTGTGATATAAATATCAAGGATATTCGCAATTATTTCATAGATACATTATTCATAATATTTTTGGTCGCTAACGCATAGTACACTGAAAAATCCGCAAGTATTAAGGATCGAACCCGAATTCGGACGTACTCAGTTTATTTACCAAACGCCTAACGCCCTAACCGATTCACGTAACGGAGCGCGTTAGGATGTCTTCGATAAAAATCATTTGCACTTGTCTAATACTTCAAGGGCCAAAATCTTTTTAAATACGAAACAATTATTTGAATAATTACTTTTTTAAAAGTTGTTGTGCTGCCAAATATTTGAAACCATTTTTGAAGAGTTCAATATGAGTTTTTTCTGTTTTTTAGAAGTAAGTATTCACCGTTATACGCTTCACAAAAAATTGAGGCGTTTTTAACAACAATATTTTGTTATCTCTTTATTAAGCAAATACGTTTAAAAACTCGTTCAGCATCATAATTAATGCAATTACATTAATAATACAAATATCTAGTTTAAGAATCAACCTAATATTCATCAGGAAATAAGTTAATAGTAACAATAACATCACTGGTTTGATAACGAAGTGTTTCGTCGTCCCGAAATTCGAGATGATTAGTAAAACAGAAAACATTTTCTCACAGAAAGAAATGATTTTTCCTACTAAATCGAGTGGTAAACACGTAAACAAACAATATTTCTCTGAGAAAATGTTTCAAATACTCTCAATAATTGTTATTGTTTAGTAAGAAAAATAATTAAACAATTAAAAAAGTGGTACTGTTCCTTGGAAAAAATTATTTTTTACGAAATCCTGTTGAAAATAAATTATCCGTAATAACCTAATAAAAATGTAAAAACAATTGAAGGGTAGAAATGCAAAAGGAGTTAAGCGCCATTTTTCACTTTTTTCATGAGAGACTAAAAACATGTTGTAAATTCAGCGGGACCATTTAAGAAAAAAATAAGGAAGTACTTTCGAGATACTTTCATGAACTATCGAACTAAAAAAAGTTTGCTCACAAAAAGCTATCCGGTTTCGAGAAATTGAATGAAACAGGTCATGTTTCGAGGTTAGATTTTGGGTCCGTATCGACTTTTAACATCTTTCAACATTAATTGTGGAGTCAATTTGCAGTTTAAGAAAAAACTGAAAATTCGAATTCTAGCTATTGAATGGACGAATTGATTTCCAAAAAGTTTGTTTGAAAAAAATCATGCAGTTTCGCGAAATTTGAAAATCCAATTATGACTTCGAAATGGTGTAAAACTGACATTTCAACTTCAAAATAATGACGATAGCAGTAATAATTTTGCATATTTCCAAAAAATGAGGAATTGGATTATTCAGTGCTGAACGGAAGGGATCCAATAGTAATTAAAAATAATTAGCCAATGTCGAGAAAAATGAAATTTGATTTTTTACTTTGTGGTTAGAAAAGCTTCTCGGACTGTGAACACAAGAACACAAATTTTAAAAACTGATGCCCCAAAAAAATCCTTTGGCAGGCATGTGTAATAGAATTTATCTGATTTTTTGAGCTAATAAACCCTATTTCGAAAATTTGGGGCTTGACTCCTTTTGCATTTCTACCCTTCAATTTGTAAATTAATATATATATTTCAATATATTTTTCAATTTTTTAAATTCATTTATAATATTTGTTGCTAAAGACATAAAATATTTTATTCATATAATTTTTGGTGATTCTCAATCGCTTTGAAACCGATTATAAATTAATTTTATGAGATAAATATATACCTGGATGACTGCAAATAATGCCATTAGTTACTTATAAAAATGTTTATAATGAATTATTAATCGACAATGTTTAGTAATTTTTCGTGATGCATATTATTCACATACAAATTTTCAGCATTGTCAGTTAAGATAAAATATTTACTGCGATTGAGCATTGCAAATAAGTATTTATTTACGTAAAAATAATTTATGACAATTTGGCTTAATGTAAGCTAGCATCTCCACAAAAAAAATTGATTTTTTGAAAAAAGTAAAGGAACCCAAAAATTTTAATTGGGGCCCAAAAAAGCCATAAAAAGCCCAAAATTCTGAGCTATGAAAAATTCTAAAATTCGATTGTGGAGGTGCTAGCTTAATGGACCTAATAAGCACTGCGCAAGATTGGTTAGCCTTACTATTTAAAATTGTAAGTGAGTTCAGTGGCACAACTAGAAACATGTAGGCCCCACCAGCAAAATTTTTTCGGAGGTCCGTTTGAAATTAAAAAAGAAGGACGACTTATAACTTGCTTTTCAGTAAAACAACTATTTTATAATATATATACACAGGGTGACCCATTTTAATCTATAAATCCAAATATCTTCTAAAATACCCCATCTATGTAAAGAACGGTTCATACAAAAGTCGACCAGGACATAGGGGGCCACTTAACTGTTCCATTCATTTTGACATTGAGGTGAATTTTCAAGGTGATTTCAAGGTCAAGATGATTTTTTAAAGTGGATACCCCTATTTGTGATTGCAGATTTGAATAGAGCAGCAAATTTTACGTCAAAAATTTACTATGGAAATCTTGTTTTTGTGACCTTGGAGAGGTCAAAAATCAAGGTCAAATGTCCAAAAAATGATCAGATGCCCTTTTTCTCGCTTTTTCTGGTCAAGGTGGTTTACACTTTTCCATTTTATCGACTATTTTTAAAGCATCTTAAATGCTTGCTTCACACAGAAAATCACATAAATTCAGAAAAAGGGCATCTGATCGTTTGTTGGACATTTGACCATCATTTTTGACCTCTCCAAGGTCACAAAAACAAGATTTCCATAGTACATTTTTGACGTGAAATTTGCCGCTCTATTCAAATCTGCAATCAAAAATAGGAGTTTCCATAGTATAGAATGTGTGCAGTGCATATATACATATACATATATGCGTTACAATGCGAAATCGGCAAAGTTACTCTTCACACAAGTAAGGCTTACTACACGAAATAGTAAATCTTCTTCTCGCTGAGTGTGGAAGGTTACCAAGTGGTGCAGCGCATCCTACTATTTGATATTGTTCATCCTACTCTTTTAAAAACTCAGTTTAACTTATCTGAACACAAAATAGTAATTTTGACAAAATTCACTGACGAAAAGCTGCACTTCAATTTAAAATAGTTAGAACTACTGGTTTAGTAACCAGTAACGTACAAAACGATTGCCATTCTTAGATTTAGAGAGTTGAAAATACTCAACAAATTATAATCAGAAGTTTGCGTCAACATGGTGTTTATTTTCAAAACCATAAAAAAGCGAAAATAAACATCATGTTGACGCAAACTTCTGATTATGGTTTGTTCAGTATTTTTAGCTCTCTAAATCTAAGAATGACCATCTTTTTGTCAATTCAAATCTTGTTTTGAAGATACTTCGAGAAAGCTATTTTTCCTAGTATAAGAAAATTAACATTTTTCATAGCAATTCATTCTAACTAACAGCAATAGTTTATTAGAAACGACCTTCAATTATAAAATGTATTTATAATCATTATAATAAATTAATTTGAGAGACAACTGCATTTTGCAGTAGGTGACTTTCTGAACCTGGCTTGCTCATATCCGCGGCGTGTAGTCGCTCCTGTGCTGGACAGGAGTGACTGCTGGCTGGACAGCACTGACTCCTGTGCGTTTCATTAATGTCCAAAACATTAGTGCGTACGTTCTGGACATGAATGGTTCATGTCCACCGAGGACGGAGTAATGTCTCGCTCCAACTTTTCCTTTTGGACATGAACGCTACACAATCATGTTTTTTTTATCAGTGTAAAGAGTACTCTGAATTTGGATTAAAGATTTTACTTTGTTTTTTCTGTGTAACAAACTCATCTATAAAAGGAAAACGAATAAGCACCTGAAATCAGCTAACTTTGACAAAAACTATGAATTCATTTTCTGATAATTTAAATTTTCAAGTTCTAAAAATAATTGAATTAAATTATTACAATGAATGCGAGTGGTGATGTTAAAAACGATTCATGAGGACATAAGGCAATTAAAAATGAATGTTGAATTTCAAATTCATTTATATTTAGATATAACAACAAGAAAACTGGAATGACAAGTATTTCACAAGGTGGCTGATTGAAGAAGCATCTATACATAGCAATGATCTTACTCTGATCAATTTTGTGCATAATTGAATGAATAAGCCTGTTAATCAAATTCTATTAATCTATTAAAAATGAATTCTGTTTCAGAAGCTTTCTCTTAAACATGACAACTTCTGAATATCAAAGAGCTATTCAAGTGGAAAATGTTTCGTTGTCTATTGTATAACAGCCGTCAATTGTAAAAAAATACTGCATAAAAATAGGGACGATTATGTGACAAGTGTGCGAATTATACATACATAATACATATAGATACACAACGAGCCACACTCAATTCCACACAGTACTAAACTTTGTGAATAGATTCATTGTCTCATATATCGATAACTGTTTCAGTGTTAATAGCTATACAAGAGAAAATGAGTTTTCCCGGAGTTGCAGAAAATGTGTAAATGTTCTTGCTCTTATAATATGTCAAATGAATAGAGAATGAAAAAAATGCGAATTTATAGGATTTCACTGAGGTCAGAGATATAATTAAGAACTTAAAAAATGGTAAGGCTGCTGGTGTAGACAGTATTGGCGCTGAAATGCTTAAATACGGTGGCGAGTACATACCTCACAGGTTGTGCAAATTGATAAATTTATGTATCGAGATGGGAGAAGTACCAGACGATTGGAGAAAAACGATTATCGTACCAATATACAAAAGAAAGGGAGATGAAAGCAACTGCAGTAATTACAGAGGTATCAGCTTACTAAGTACCGTAAGCAAAATATACTCAAAGATACTTATTCGTATGGTAATGAAAATTACAGAAGAAAAGATATGGGAAGTCCAAAGTGGATTTATGCCAGGAAGATCATGTACAGATCAGAAATTTAGTTTAAGACAGATCACAGAAAAAGGTTGAGAGTAGGAATGAAAGTTTTTTGTGCTTTTGTTGACCTAGAAAAAGCATTTAACAAGGTAAATAGAAGTAAACTTTGGGAAGTCCTTAAAGAGTACGAAGTCAATGAATGGCTCCTACAAGCGATAAAAACAATATATAAAGGTAGTGAAGCGAGTGCGAGGGTAAATGGGAAACTGAGCGACTGGTTCGATATTATGCAAGGCGTGAAACAAGGATGCGTTATGTCCTCATGGCTATTTATCATATTTATGGATAAGTGTCTAAGAACGGCCCTGTTCGACGAAGAAGGTGTAGATCTCGAAACAGTGAAGGTACGTGGGCTAGCTTTCGCAGATGACAAGATTTTTATGGCAGAATCAATCGAGGACTTGCGAAGAATGTTGAATAAACTTAATACGATCATGAAGAACATGGGCCTCAAAATTAACGCAAATAAAACAAAAAACATGGTGCTTGAAGGAAAAACTGAGAAAACAATGTGCAGCATTGCCCTAAATGATAAGAGATTAGAACAAGTTGACAAGTACGTATATCTGGGTAGCCTATTCACTAGCGACGGAAAAATAGATGGGGAGTTAGATAGGCGCATAAATAAGGGTAAGCCGGTTATCGGTAGAGCAGGGTCCATCTTCACAAATAAAAACATATAAAAAAAGCTAAAATGGCCATACATAATTCTATATTCGTACCGACCGTACTATACGGTAGCGAGACATGCACCTGTCAAGAGAAGGACAGGAGTAAAATTAACGCGATTGGCATGAAATCTCTGCGCATAATATACGGGAAAGCACTGTTGGACAAGGTCCGAAACGAGACAATCCTCAAAGAATGCGGTACAGGAGGGACACTAGTTGACATATGGGAAAGAAATCAATTAAGATGGTTCGGACATCTTGAAAGAATGAAAGACGAACGACTGAC
Organism: Andricus quercusramuli; assembly: GCA_932178445.1. NCBI lineage: Eukaryota > Metazoa > Arthropoda > Insecta > Hymenoptera > Cynipidae > Andricus > Andricus quercusramuli. The sequence goes on from CAKNXH010000132.1 coordinate 162,590, forward strand.
CAAACAAGTATATAAAGGTAAAGTAAATGGCAGAATGCCCATAGGTAGACCGCCGAAAGAATGCTTAGAATCTGTGAATGAGACTCTTATTCGAAGCGACAAAGAAGCCATACAAACACGAGAGCTCGCATGAAAAAATGCATGGACGTGAAGGATGCTAGAGTAGTATGCCAGGACAGAAAAGTGTGGCGACAAATAGTTTGTAAGCAGAATGACAATACAGTGAATGACGCCTGAAACAAAGAACTTGGATACTAATTGGCCCCAGTGGGAAACCACACATAACAATTTTGTGAGTCTCTTCACTTGGGGTGATCGCTAGAGAGATTGATCAGCAAACTGGGTCGGAGCAGTGTTGCGGAATGAACGTGTCATTTAAATAAATAACACGAGAATTCCAGATGAATCTTAAATATCTATACTTAACACCTATATACCCATCTACCTGATACCTATATACCCAACTACACACTACTATTTACCCACCGAGCAAGTCACGCCTACCCCGGAAGGAAAATGGCTTAATGGTATAATAATAATGTAGGAGAAGAATCTAAAATATTTACACGACTTGTTTGTAGTGAGGCCGTTCGATACGATACTGTCTCGATATCGTATCGAAAAATCTCAGATTTTTCTCGCATCGGTATCGGTTTCTGAGACTTCAGTCTCGGTTTTGACTCGTATCGTTTTGGTATCGAAGAACCGACATATCGCTCGCATCGTCTTGGCATTCTGAGAAGAGCAAAAAAGGGTATCCAAAAAATGAAATGACTTAATATTGAAGTTAACAAACATAATTATTTAAATAATTTATTATTGTTATTAATAAATATTCTCTTTGAATGTTAGAAAGTTTTGTTTATTTCTGAAATTTTCAACTTTTTGTCTACTTTTCGCTTAGAGGGTGGTAATAATTAATAAAATTTAACGAAAATAATTGTTTAAACAAATTATTATTGTTCATAACTATCTTCTTTCATATTAATGCTAGATAGTTCCGTTTTTTTAAATTTTATCTTGTCCATTTTTTACTTTGTGAGATAATAATTAATGCAAGTTAACACACATCAATTTTTAACCACTTATTATGGTTTGTAACGATTTTCTCATAATTTTTAAATGTTCTTGAACTTTTTGCTAAGGAATAATTTCGGACGTCCACATTAAAAGGGTCCTTATAACCGGTATAGTGTTACATACAGAATCATATAGCCGGATAAGTACCACAGTGTCAAAAGATTCAGTATAGGTCTTAATATTATTCCCCACTTAAATCCGAAAATAATTATTCTTTACCCGAGAACCGCCCACAAGGGCGTTTTTTTATGAGACCGCCCACAAATAATAAATATTAATAATAATATTAATACAAAGTACATTAATTTTTAACCAAATAATTGAAATAATACATGAATTTTTAATTCTCTTACGATGATTGTAAAAAAAATCCATTTTTTACGACAATGTCGAATATTCCGCAAAATAGTACAATTTTTAACTAAAATGAAGAATATTCGAATGGAACAGTTAAATCTACATTAAAAAAATAAATCGTCAACCAAAAACACAACGAATTTTCAACAAAATAATTAATATTTTAACCAAAGAGAAGAATTTTCAACTAAATACAAAAAACTAAAAAATGAATTTTTAACAAGCAGTTCGAATATCAACCAGGTAGTTGAATTTTCCACCAAGGAGATTAATTTTCTACCAAAAACGACCAATTTTCAACGAAATAGATGAATTTTCAACCAACTAGTTGAATTTTCAAATGAAAAAAATAAACTTGCAATGAAACATGTATAAGTTGAATTTTCAGTTAACAAAATTAATTTTCAACCAAATTATTTTCAACTGAAATCAAGAATCTGCAACCAGAAAAATGAATTTTTAAAAGCAGTTCAACTTTCAACCAAGTAGTTGAATTTTCAACAAAAAATAAAGATAAATTTCCATCCAAATAACAGTTGAATTTTTAACTAAAAAAGATACATTTTAAACCAAAAATGAAATACTTAAATTTTCAAATTAAAAAATTATTCTTTTACAAAAAATAGAATATTCAACAAAAAAGTCAAATTTGTAATCAAGGAATAGCTCCTCGCAGCTCCTTTTTGCGTTACCTGCGGCCGGCCACATGGCCAGCCCAGCCCTACTCTCCCTCTCTCTTCTATTGTGAACGAGGAAATTCCCATCTGGTCATTTTGTCTCGGAATTCCGATACGATACCGATACGAGACGCAACTTTTCGATATTTTTCCGATACGATACAAGACCGAGCGATACAAATCCGAGACTGAAAGGTGAGTATCGTATCGGTACTGTCTCAGTATCGAAAAATATCGCTCGGCGGCATCACTACTTGTTTCTTCTGCACAAATTTTACTTTCTGAATAAATAAGTTACTTTGCCTTATTTATTGAAAAATATTATTCAGTGGAATTTAAATGCCAGTTCGTGGCCACAGAACAAGAGGGTTCCATCGCGAGAAATCGGAATCAAGTGACTTTAAAAATTCACGACGGAAGCCTCTTATTATAGGGTCATAAATTATTAACACTATTTTACTGTTAATTCAAGATTTTAAACTTATAGCACGTGGATGATCATAATAACGTTTTTCTTTTTATTAATCAATTTATATTTAAATTTAATAATTTAAATTGTTTCAGTAATAACACTTAGGAGACGTGCATAAATTACGTAACGTTAACCTGGTACGTTTGCCGTGAAGCCAGCAGTACGACTGGGTTTTAAACAAAATTCTAAAAGCATAAAATTCGTGATTATGGTACTACATTAGTACTAAATAAGCCCTCAATTTTGACATCACAAAAATTGTAATAGGTACAACAATGTGGATCTGCCAACAAAAGTCTGAACCACCTCGCAAATATGTCCTCGACAGTTGGTTTTCCTTAGTTCCTTTACGATTCAGAAAATAACGACTCGTAGACTTAAATATTTATCTTTAAATATTAAAAATTCTCACACGCAAGCAATCCATATTATTATTTACAGAACTTAAAACAATCTACTTTGAAATTGAATATTTTTTCAATTAAAAAAGAAAAAAAACAAGTTATCCATTTCAAAAGTTTTTCAACAAATTTCCATCACTATTTTTTATTTTTTTTTACTGCAAAAAGACATTCAATTTCTAAGTAAATTATCTATAGTAAATAATATAGGTTTTGTACGTGTGAGGATTACAGTATTATATTTGAAGACAAATATTCTATGAGTCATTATTTTTTAAAGTGCATGACTTTGAATTTTTTTAAACAAAATCTCTTTAAATTCTTTAGAATCTTTTAAAAGAACTCAAAGTCTTGAATTGTTGAAATCTGTAGATTCATCATGTAGAAATCATTTGAAATTCTTGGGATATAAATTGAATGAAAATTACTTCTTGAATTCCACTTTAAAACCCGTTTAAATAAAATGTTTAAGAAATGATTTAAGAAATGATTCATTCTAATTAGTGATATATGCTTGAAACAATTCTTACTTTCGTAATTCTAATATTTTCATGGATAAATTTTGTTTTACGTTTCTGGAGATATTCACTGTTTGCACACACATCGTGAGTCACATACTGTTAAATTTAAAATAGTAATATTGTTTAAATCATCATATAAAAATGGTTCATGTTTGAAAATTTTACATTTACAATTGATAATTCAGAAATTGTTGAATTAAAAACGTTTAGAAATTGTCTGATATTGGAAAATCAAAATTGTTTAATTTTAAACGCTATTAATTTGAAATGGTCGAAGCACTATAAACAATATCTATTTTTAAACTTTTAAATGTATGAAGGAAAACTAAGAACCTTAACTATGAACATTTTCGAATTAAACCCCGAGGAAGAAAACAATTTTAAGTAAAAAATTATTTCAATTTTTAAATAAGAAAGACAATTTTTGCTTGTATTATTTCATATATTTAAAGAAAAAATTTTGAAATTCTACTGAAAACTGCGCTTAAATATGCCTAACTGATGAAAGCTGGTTTTTGTTAGCTTTTGAAAACTGTTTAAATTGATAAACTTATTAAATTTGTGTACAATCAAAAAATGTCATTAATATCTGTTCTGAATTATGCTGTGCATTTCAATCAGTTAATCGTTCAACAAATGCCGAACAAACAAAAACGGTTTCATTATCTCCGCAATTCAGGTGATTAAATCTTTAACCGATTATTAGTTTTGATCATTCTTTAGCTATTTTAACTCTATTCATTCGATTAACCTGTGGCTGACTCACCGTTTTTGATTAATTGGCATTTTTAAACAATTATTTGGTTAAAGCACACAGTACTGGTTGTACATCTAGTAATGCTTGCTTGAATTTTAGTATAATCGAAAAATTGCATGGCGTTAATTTCTAATTATATTTAAAACAATCGGTATTCAAACTTAAACTAAAGAATCTGCATTGTTGACAGACAAACCATAATTATAGATAATTTCCAAAATATTTAGTTTGTATAAATTAGGCGAAAAATATTTTAGCTTTAAAGTTTTATTTAAATCACAAATAGTTCTTCCAATTCAAGAAAATTAAATTAATTATTTAGATAATTTTGTAAATTGAATAAAAACAAACTTTCACTAATCACAGTAGCATATTCTAGTTTTGAATAAAAGATTTTGTAGGTGTAAAACGAATCATTGTATTTTCAAATATCATATATTTAAAAAGAAAAGTTTGAAAAAGGAAAAAGCAAGGGAATAGGCGATAGACTGTGACTCCACTGACTCCTGTAATAGTTATCCTTTATAATAAGGACGTCAAAGTTTGAGGTTATTACCTTAATTTCTCGACAGTTGGTGCTTTTACCCGATAAGCAATATTTTTCTGAATAGAACTGTAAATAATTCAAATTTAGCAAAATAATGTTCATTTCAATTATCTTCTACTTTAATTCTATCGAACCAAGTTGTCCAGACTTTTATCCTTAATCGATGTTATCTGATTCGTGCACGTGCCACGGACCACCGACCAACTGAAACAAAGTGGACTAACGCATCTTTTCTGCTAGGAACAAGAGGAGTACGAGAATGATTTCTGCAGGAGACTTTCAAGTTCGGGACAATCCTCGAAGGAATGAAAGCTTATTCCTCTTTTGAGAGGAGGTTTCGATATCGAAAAAAAAAAAATAGAAATAAACGCCTCGATTTAAAGAGTGAGTGAGTATAACCTTCCAGGGCGTTGGGCTCCGCACCGGGTTGGGTCGATAGATGCCGACGAGCGCCTCGCCTGCCTGCAGCCTGCTTGCCACCCCAGCCGCGGCACCACCGCCCCGATATTCACCCCCCCCCCCCCCCCCCCCCCCCCCCCCCCCCCGGCCACAGCGCATTACCAACATCCAAAAGCAGACTATACAGTTTACATCCCGCCGTCCGCAGAACCTCGTGCAGTCCTCCGTCGCACGCACTTTACGTCCGCGTACGCTCGACGTCCAGGAGCATCAGGTCAAAGATTGCCCCGAGCGCTCTCATACATGAAGGGAAGAGAAAATAATATTGTTTCATTGGGGCCGGCAATTTGCACGACTGAAAATACTTTCCTACGTTTTTTATCTAGGAAACTAGAGCAACTTTACATGCGTATCAGGATGGCCAAAAAACTTCATTTTCGAAATTCACTAACTTCCCTGACCATTCATATTCAAAGACCAGCATTTTAACCTTGTAACATTTTTAACATAGAATCTTTTATAAACGAAAAAAAAGCAATTTGAGATTGACATTGAATTTCAAATTTATTTATTTCAACCAAAAAAGAATGACTTTAACAAAAAAGTTAATTTTGCAATAAAATAATTAAATTTTGAACAAAGAACTTGAGTATTTAATCAAAAGGTTGAATAATCAACCTGCAAAGATAAATTTTTAATCAAATGGATGAATTTTCAAACACAAAAGATTCAACTTTAAAAAAAAAGTTGCATTTTCAACCAAATAATTGAATCTTCAAACTAAAATGTCGAATGGTTTAGAAAACAGTTGACTTTTAAATCTGAAAAGATGAATTTTCAAATAAAAGTTAAGTTTGAACCAAACATTTTGCATTTTTAACGAAATATCTGAATTGCGAACACGCTAATATGGGATTCTTAAAAAAGTAACAGTTGATATTTCAACCAAAAAATATGAAATTTCTACCAAAACAGATGAATTTTAAAACTAAAAACACCAATTATCAATCAAAAAGGTTAATTTTATGCTAAAAAGACGGATTTTCAAAAAAGACAAAATTTGATACAAATAGTGCAAATTTCAATGAAAAAATGTAAAATTTAAACAAAAAATGGAAAAGTTAAATTTTCAGTAAAAAAAAATTATTTTTCAACTCAGAAAGTCGAAGTTTCAACCAAATAATCCAATTTTTAACCAAAGAGATAAATCTTCTTCTACAATTATGAATTTTCAACTACAATGAATCAATTATCAACAATATTTTTTTTGATATGTGTTAGATGTATGTTTTAAATATTTTAGATTATTATTTAGGAAATGTTACTCCACATTTAAAATGAATTAAACCTATTAGATAAATTGAAAATGGTGCGTTTTATTGAAGTTTTTATATAGCAGAAAATGGTTTTTTGTTATTAAGGTTATTAAAACATTTTTGCACTCGAGTTTACTACTCTTGGATAGTTTGTAGAAGTTTTATATATGTAAAAAAAGTATCGAGAAACATTAATTTAAACAAATTTTAGGTTGAAGATGGTTGAGGCTCACCGGAAGAGATAAACCTCCAACGAAAAAAACAAAAGTGTAAAAAAGGAATACAACCGTTACCCAACTAATTGAATTTTCAATTAAAAAATCAATGTTCAACAGAAAAACATTTTTATACCTGAGAGAGCAAGTTGGTAAACCAGCGCCCTGAGAGAGTTCTCCGACACTCCAACACTTTAGGGGTGTTGCAGAACTCTCGGAGGGCGATGGTTTACCAACTTGCGTTGTTAGGTACAAAAATGTTTTTAGTGACCTTCTACCGTTTTAAAAATGGTTTTTAAGTTTCTAAAATTATTCAAGCTAAAACTGCCGTGGTTTTTGAAGAAATACCAAAGGTATTCGTTATCAGGCGACTTTTCTTGGCCTAAAAAAAGTTATTGTGGATCTATAATAAACTATTTGTAATATATTTCGAATTCAACATTTGTATCTGCAGGAAATTTCCAACGACATTTTTTACCACAACCGCAGTTTTTACATTTTTCTCAGGCTAACCACTTTCTATAGAAGAATTCAAAAAACAAATCTTAAAAATGCTAAAATTGATATATTTTTCAATTTTGAAAAACAAAGCATTATGTTGAATTTTTTCAGATTAGCACTTAAAAAAAGGAATTATTATTATTGAAAACATTTTTTTTATGGTTTTCAGTTTACTTTGTAGATCTGAGTTAGTATAATTTTAGTAATTAAAACAATGCCAGATCATTTAATAATTCGTTTCCTACATCAAATTCACAGTATTTTTTGAACATTTATTTGATGACTACCAAATAAATAAGTTCAATAGTTTTTCAGCTACGTAAAGTTGGAAGAACCATGTTTGACAATCATGATCCCTCAGGGCAAAATTTAGTCTCCACTGAATTCGTCAGGTAACAAACTGAGTTTTAAAAAGAATCACGTTCATAATATTTTTCAAGGAAAGACTTTTCCCAGGGGATTTAATTTCTAAGTCGAGAGTTAATTTCGTCACTTTCTGAGTCCAAGGAAAGTTTGATAAAAGTAGAGAAAACTTGGTTTTTAGTATGATAGAGTTTCCCGAAACTCCTGGTAAAAATTTTAAGTAGTAACACAAATCAGTGACTTACAAATTCAGTGACTGAATTTTTGCCTTCTCGTCAGTCACTTTTGAGCTATTCATATATAGAGTACAATTTTGTGAGAGGGTTTTTGATTTTACTTGCGCACTTTTCAAAACTAAATTATTGAAATTAAACTATAATTGTAAAAGCGACAATCCTTTCGCTATAATAAATTTAGCTTGGTTTCTAATTTGAAAAAAATTACATAAGGCGTAAATAAATAAAAATAAAATTATACAGTACTGAGTACTAAAACAAATGATTCAAGAATTTAATTTAAAGATTTCAGACAAATGACCATTTTTTTCGAAAGTCGAAGTCGTAACTTTCTATGAATATGTATTTTTAAAAAAGTTATACCCGTAAGCGTAAACCATATCACTATTACAAAAGAGATCTTCAGACTTCTTGAAATTATTTACGCAATCTTCAAAAATGAGCAGTCTGTTACATGAAGAAAGACATATTTATATGGTAAATATTTTTTGTAGAATAGCCTAATTTTTTATGGTGTAAAACAAACCTTTTTTCAAATATCGACTTCATTAAAAGACATCTATCTACATTTAAAATTCGAACCTTTTACAACATTTCAGCTCTCAGGTTAAAAAATATTGCTTTCATATTCTTGGTCACTTCTTCCTTTATTCTATGACTCCATATACAATTGTCATTGCAGCAAAATTCAGTAAAATATAGTATGTTCATTGACACTTGTCAATTTTTGAAGGAACAGAATATAGAGATGGTGTAAAGGGTTAAACATCGACCATCTTTTCCATTAAAAAAAATATCTGAACAAAAATTGTTTTAAAATAAATTGCATTGCTATTTGTATATAATGCTTCATATAAAACTGCTTGAATTGAATTGTGTGACAACCTTCATAACGTGCTAAGTGGATTTCATTGCGTTAAAAATTGGTTTATTGCCACAACGAAAAAGAGGAACACTCCATGCACGAGCATGCAAAATACTTAGCAAGGTTTTCAAATCTTATCTATAAAAAGTTAATATCCATACCAAAAATAATATTTTCCATCTCAAATGAATTCATATCAGACGACAGGAATAAATGGATTCCAAAATTTGAAACATTAGCTTTGAATAATTTTTTTGACTTCTTTTTCACTCGTCATAGCAACTTCTTTCAAAAGTACATCCACATGCGTGACAAGTGCATTTTAACGGAAGTACAGAGTCCGAATTAAAAAGTGAAAAATTTTGTTGTCGGCCGAAATCGAATCAAGATTACCACGGACTTCCTTTCCGAACTGTTTATAAAATCTCAACTCATCAGTGAGTAAGATTCAGCTTAGCGTCAGATGTAAAACAGGTGGTAGGGGGGATTTTCAAATTAATTACGATTTAAATAAAAATTGAATTGCTTCTAACAAACTACTTTCACTATCTAACAATAAAGAAATTGAAGTAACCCTTCGATCTAACGAGAAAAATGATAGAAATCAGAGATTATTTCCTAAAATAATTTTTTTCTCGCCGAGATTCGCAAAATGGGTCATTTCACTTAGCGACAGAATTCACGTTTCATTTAACGATAACTTTATAATCGAGTCCAATTATTGTTAACACATGAATATGTTCCAGTCTATTGTTAACATCTCAATGTGTTCCAGCCTATTTGCATCGTCCTTGCCTTACATGGAATCCATGCTAACTCAAACGTGAAGTTCTTTATCATTTATTAACGATAACTTTTTGATAATAGAACAACTTAAAACAACTTTAATACCGACATAAAACATCACGCAATTAATCTCTCCAAAATCTGTGTTAGTTTCGTTGTTATCGAGATAGGCACTTGAGCCATCACAGACATATTTTTCTCTAATGAAAACTTGCTTAAAAAACAAACATGTCCAGGGTGATTTTTCTTGACTTGATTCACATATACATTGCACGGTTGGTCGAAGTGCAATCTGGAAAGTCATTGGCCTATAACTATGATAATTACCCGTCTTAAGAAGCGATTACAGGTACCAGTAATCTTGCAGGAGTCACGCGATTTCGAATGACCGGCGTCTGTATGCTTGATTTTTTCGATAGAGTCGCGAATCGATAGTTAACAAGTCCGCGAAGAGAGCTTCATTAAAAACCAACAATTTTATATTAACGGTGAGAATATTTTCAATGCTCAATTTATACAAAAATAATTTTTTAAACTATTATCATTTTGGATCAATTACCTTTGTGTATTCAAGTTTATCAAACGAATTCAAGGGCAGCGTTTTCGAATTATTTGTATTTGTATTTATTCATGAAAAGTTCTTAGGGCTAAATAGTCCTATAAGGAACAGGTTACACATACTGCATGTAAAATTTCGCAAAAAATCGGGAATCCACCGAAAAGTTAGGGAATTTACTTAAGAGATTAATTTAACATTTACCAGAAAGCAAACGTGGCGTCCATAATTACATACCTACAAACTTAAAATTTATATCTATAACTTAGTCGAAGACTGTATCGAACTTGGCAAAACGGATTGCTGGGTCTCTACTTGCAGACCCGAAGACTGATTTCACTTAATGGAATTTCGGCATGATAAACATTATGGAAAATAAAATTTGAGAAATATTCATGAGCCTCAAATTATCTTATACCTCAAAGATTCCAACCAATTTTTTATCGTTTACTTTTGAGAACTGATTGCTACTAAGCTAAACGATATTATTTATTGCATGCAAGCAAAACTTTCACTTGGAAAAGTCTAAGTATCGTTTCCGAGAATCGCGCTGAATAAAAGCCTTTACATTGTAACTTTCATAATATTTTCGATGTTGAGCTTTTAGTTTCTACTTTTACACGAGTATTTGCATAACGTATTGCTGAAACTCGGAAAACACCCAATGACTGTATATGTACCAGCAAATACGTATAAGGCGATAATGAAAGTTCGTTTCGGCAGTAATTAGTTACTTTAAGCCAGAGTTACGTTCCCAAAGATTTTCATTTCTGAGTGGGCAAAACTTTTCAACCGGCGGCATATACACACATATTTATTGGTTGGACTATACAAAATTTCTTCAAACTTTTATAGTTTTTGATCTAGATCAGATATTTTACTTTTTGTTTGATATTACCACGAGTTTTACCGTCCTCTTTCGAAGGCCTTCAGGAAATTTGAAAGAGTTCAAAATTAACAAAATGGCGGCGATAGGTCTAAAAATATATAAAGTAAATTTTAAGAAAAAAACCCACACTTATACATATTTTTTAATTTGGCCTTCTATTTAAGAAAGGCATCACGTGGGTTTTTATGTGGGCTAACCCGTTTTCGTGGTCAAAAGAATCTTCTTTCCTAATCGAATTCGCATATTTCTTTTGAAAAACGAAAGGCAGAACAAAATGTGCGATAAAAATGTGCACATCTAAAAAGTTAAAAAAAAAGTACCTCTTTCTTTTTGCGATATCGTGCATCGTTTACGAGGAAAATTCGAAAATTATTATATTTTTAGGAAAAAAGAATTCTCCCGGCCTCAAAAATGGTTTAGCCTACATGAAATTAATAGGATGTCTTTCTTATATTAGCAGAAGCTCTTTTAAAATATTTTTTTTTAATAAAAAAGGTAGTTTCTGCTTATATACATAAGGAAGGCATCCTATCAGCTTTATGCGGACTCGACTATTTTTAGGTCAGGAGAATTGTTTTTCCTGAAAATATAATTTCCAAATTATTAAATATTTACTTGTTCTAAAATTATAATGAAAAATGCGGAAGCGTGCCCAAGACGAAAATCGGCCGTTCGAGTTTCCCATGCGTTAACAAAAGATGGAAAATCGACTGCCTGTCGACAAACCGATTTTCGACTTGGGCACGCTTCCACATTTTTCAAGATAACTCGAGAAAAAGTAAATATTTCATTATGTTCTTGATCTCATTTTGAAAAGGAGATTTTTAGTTTAATTTAACGAAGTTTCAATTGTGTCCATTCACTCAATCGACGCGAAATTTAATAGGATTTCTAATGTTTATTTTGTATAACATAATTTCTTGCTGAAATAAACACGAAAAAGGAGGGGCATGCTTTTAATGCGATTTTTTTTAGTGAACTGACAATTCGGACAGGTACTGTACCTTTTAATATTAACTTCAACAAACGTTCTCTTTTTCACACAATATTTTTTCAACAATTTTGGAATTTCAAAATTTTCAAAACTTACAAGAAAACTCTGAAAATTTGTTGTAGAGTATATGTAGGATGCTGGCTGTGTTAAGCAATGAAATAGTTATATAGCCATGATACTTTTAAAATTAATTTTAATTAATTAATATAAAGAAAAGAAATATAGTGTCAACGTTTGAGGTACTTCAAAATTTATTAACGAATTCAGCCAAGTAACGAATGTGTATTACTTTCAGAAAGAAGGAATAAGACAATCACATGCGATTTTTCGAATTTGATAAACCTAGGTTGATCAAAAATACTTTTCCTAATATAGAACAGTCCAATACATAAAAATGGGTTTTCATGAAACTACAATTATTGTTCATTTTATGAAAATAGTATATAAGAAAGAAAATAGTTATCTATCTGTGTAAATATAAGAAGTTAAGAGATTTTTCCGACACATGATATTAAACAAGAAATTTACTCGAAGATAGATTGAAATTTTCATTATGCGGGAGCACGTGCTTCCCTGTACGCAAATGTGAGAACATGTGAGCGACACCACTAGGTGTTCACTGAAAGCCGAGTGCAACCTTGAATCACTTTCGTTCCTTCAATTCCATTATCGTAAATGCTTCCTAGAATAGTGTCGAGTCATTATGCAAGACGCTCATTTCCGAACGATTTTGCGACAATATGTATTGACAAACCCAAATTGAACGGCGTTAATTCAATCAAAATTACGAGAAGAGATCAGAAAATGTCCTCAAGAAAGAGTTGCATAGGCTTCAGTCATTGTCAAAGAGCAACAACTGTGGTAGCTCAAATAGTAGTTGCTGCGATATGGCCCCCAGGCAATGATTGCTAAAGTATTGTTACTTTTGACAATTATCAGGGTTGCTACCAAATCCCAATTTCGAAATTCCCTGACTTTCCTGGACGTTTTCCAGACCAATTTTTCATATTTTTTTTGCAATCATGTCAATAATGTTAATGCAAAAGAAATGTTTGTTTTGTAAATTTATTTTAAAACACTTTCAGTGACAACAGTCGCACATAATTTTATAAGGAGTGGTCCACAAATTACGTAAGACATATGTAAAATACATTAATTTTCAACCAAATAGTTTATTTTTCCACTCAGAAAGATCAATTTTGAACAAGAAATGTAAGAATCAAATTTTCAACAAAAGTGATGAACCTTCGAGGAAAAAAATTAATTCTTAACAGAAAGTGTAAGGTAAGTGTCCCAGTAATCGTGAAACTTGGTTATAATCGAGGGGTTAAAAACTCGTGAAGTCAGGTGTACACCTTCGCTCAAGTCACTTGAATTCAGATGAAGTCACTGAAATCAATTGATCAATGATCAATATTTATGATCAATCTTGTTGAAATCAATATTGTTCAAAAAATATGTTAAAAGTTACATTTAATGATAAACCCTACTTATTTTTAGCATTTTATAATAGCAAATAGAAATTGCATTCATTAAAATTAAATAAAAAGCAAAAAAAATTGGCATCACGATTACTGCGACTAAGGCCACGATTACTGGGACGTTTACCTTAACAGTTGATATTTCTACCTGAAAATACAAATTTCCAACAAATTAATTGAATGCTCAACCAAAACGGAACATTTTCAAACCAACAAGAGGAATTTTTAACAAAAGAGTTCAATTTTCAATGAAGAAATTAATTGTCAACTAAAATAATGCATTTTCTACCAAGAAAGAACAATTTTCAACAAAATACATGAATTTTCAACTAAAAAAGAATAGTTAAATTTTCCGTAAAAAAATGAATTTTAAACTATTCAATTATTAGACCTCAAAAATTTGTTGCATTACATTTAGCAAAATTTATCTGGAGTTAAGTAAAATTTGTCTAAATTTAAAACGACAGCATTGAATATAAGAAGCAAGCCTCAATTTTACAAATTGCAAAATTACAAACTTGAGCTTTTACAATATTAAGCGTGTGATTTCAATAAAAATGCTCATTTGATTTAAAATTATAAATTTTAAATGTATTGTTCTCAGGACTGTCACAGCCTAATTTACTTGTAAAAATGAAAAAGTGACCTATTTAAATCCAAAAATCAGAGATCCAAACGAAATTAAGAGGCACTTTTGTATATATGCAAATTATTTCAATAAATTAAAAATAACTTGACTAAAAACTAAGTTTACTTTAAAAAAGTATCAAAAGATAATGAGACTACGAAGACATAATGTCAGAATTATGTGGTAATTATACTTTATTAAAAAAAGAACGAAAAGAAATGAAAAGAAACTTTCGTTACGTTCCTTTTTGTTTCTTTCGGCTTTAAAGAACTTTAAAGAAAAAAAATTTTGGCATAGTGCCTCCGTAGCTGCATTATTTTTTATTATTTTCCATACCTAGCACAGTTTTTAGAAAATTTATATTGAATTAGAGAAATAATTGGCAAATATCACAAAATGCCCCTTAATTTCGTTTGAATCCCTACGAAAAAGTGACCAAACCTGTCTAATTTCTAACCCCAAAAGTAACTAATGTGCATTTGCAATATGACTAATCTTCTTTTAAACTTATAAGAATTCAAAAATATGCGATGAAACTTATAATGATTCCAGTTGATTTTGAATAAATTCAGTAAAAATTCATAAGACTTTAAAAAATGCAAATATTAAATTCAAAAGAACTAAAATGATTTGGTAAAAATTTTACGCCTTCCTGAAAAAGAGAAGAATTCGACGATATTCCCAAAAATTCAAGGTGAATTAAAAAAATAAAGTGAATTAAAACAATTAAAAATTTGAAAAAATTCTTTGAAACCAATAAGTTTGAAATGAGTTTAGAAAAATTCCAGGAAATTCAAAAGAATTTGATGGATGGAATCGAAAAAATTTCAAGAGGATTCAAAAGAATTCGAGATAAATTAATAAGATGAATTACAAATAAATTCAAATGAACTGCGAAAAGATGTGAATATCTCTTCAAATCTTGAAATCCCTACGAAATCACTCACTTTTTGGGAATAAATTCTTTGAAATCCATGAAAATCTTATAAAATTTCTTGGATCTTTTAAAATATTTTAAAACCTTATAAATAGGTCCTGTAAAATCGTTCCATATCTTCAGAAATTCGATAACATTAAAATTGATCTAAATCGCTTAAAATCATGAAAATCCTTGGAAATCCCTTGCAATTTTTTAATCTCTTGAAAATGCCTTAGAATCTTTTCAAATTCCATAAAACATGTAAAACTCTTTGAAATTCCGTAAAATGATCGAAATCAATTGAAAATTCCTTGGAACCTGTTTAAATTACCTAAAATATTTTAAATATTTTGAAATCCCTTGAAACTTTTTAAAGCTCGTAAAAATTCCTGGGAATAATTTAAAATACTCTAAAATATCATTGAACATTTAATTTTCTCAAAGCTTACGTGATCCCAGAACTACTAAAATAAGTAAGTAAGAATGAATACTAAGATCTTAAATTTTGATTAATTTTGCTCAAAATCACAAAAAATTGTCTCAGTTATTGAGAGGCAGCTAATTTTAACGCACTATATAAGAAATTTTAGCACCTATTTTTACTGTGATTAACTAGCTAGGAATACTGGTTGTATCTTTTTTCTTTTTTCGGAAATAATGATATTTTCCAGGTGAGATGAAGATTCAGTTATGTCTGCTGCATAACTTCATAGACTGAACTTTGCTCGACATAAATGGAGGAAAATGATGACTGAAAAGTGAAAAATGTGCGATATATTTTTAAATCTGTAATCACGCCTCCAACATCCATTGGATGATTCATAAATCGATTAATAAGAGAAAAAGAGGAAACCTTGATGATATTTTTTGTCGTAGAATGCAAAACTCGGAATCGAGGGGAAGAGACTAATAACGAGATTAAACTGTGGGTCGGAGGTATTTGTTAGAGATACATATCAGCACGACTTCAGCATTATACATACATAGATCTCGCGTAGGTTTAGGCGAATGCTCATTTCACGGAATACGTGCATGGTTCGCGTGTGAATCATAAGCTCAAGGACACGGTGAATGTCTGCAAATAAAGTATGTAATGATTACAAACTTATTTCTTATTCAAGACTGCAAACTTTAAACCGAATTATTTCAATCTCCGGAAATAGGATATCAAATTTTTCTCCAAACTGCAATTGGGTCGAGATTACAGTTTTGGGAATTATTCTCGCTCTCCTCTGATTTCTTAGAAGAGGGCGAATGCAAAGGAAGCAATTACACTGCCAGCGATAGGAAAAAGATTGACCTGATTTTTCAACGAATAATTCATTCAGGAATGTTGAATATAATTTTGGTATCGTTAAAGAAAATACATTTTTGATTAGGGCTAATAAATAATTTTCAATAATAAAAATGTATACTGATTGCAGATTATTAAAGCATTAGCAGTACATATATGAAAGCGCGCGTTCGCATCTCTGGATTTTTATTTCGTAACATTAAAAATATTAGCAATTTATAAATGCAAAATAATTTCGAATTTAAAGTGCATGAAATTGAATTTTTTTAAACAGATGCTCTTCAAATTGAGAACGTTCACTATAGAAGTTTGAAAAATGGACAATTTCACTAGAAAGGAGTTGAAATTATATAATTTCAAATTCAAAGTATTCGAAATTGAACAATTTATTTTTAAATTGAAGAATCTCGAACTTTAATGATTTTAGATTAGAACTTCGAAAATAGGACAATTTCAAACCGTTAAAAATTGTATAGTTTTAGATTCAAGTTTTGAAAATTGTATCATTTAAAATTCAATTTAATTCATTTTAGAAAACTTTTCAATTTAAATAATTTTCAACTCGAAACGATTTTAATTTGACAATTTTCAGTCAACGCTTCTGAAATTCTAGAATTATAAATTGTAATTACATTCAAGAAATTATAACATTCAAAAAAGAAAGGGATTTTTAAGGGGAAATATTAAAAATGAAAAAAATTCCACTACGGAACCATTTCAATTTTAATTGCAAAATTAAAACTTATGGAAGGGGAAAATTGATAATACAGCGTTCAACATGAAAATTCAGAACCTTAAAATTGTAACCGTTCAACATTAAAGAAATTCTTCAATTACTGAGGTATCAATTTCAAATAGTTTAATTTTTATCTATTTTGATTTTAAACAAAACAATTTTTAACTTGTTTTTAAATGCAAACTTTTTTTCTTAATGCTAAGTTTGAAATTTTCAATATTTTGAAACAATAACAAAAATGATCCAATTTTCAATGCCTGGTTCTAAAATCTCCTCATATTAGGGCTTGAATTTGAGAAATTTTCTTCTTAATTTTTCGTTGTTGAATCCATTCTGAAGGCTTTTAATTCAAAATTAATGACAAATCTCGTAAACTAAAAATTGTGCAACTACGAAGTCTTTCAATTTTATATTCCACGATACCGAAGAATTTCAAGAATCAGATCATTGAGAATATTTAAATCTAAAATTACCACATTTAAAACTGACTAAAATTGAAAGCAAACAATGTAGAATATTTAAATCTAAAATTATTCAATTAAAAACTGACGGCTTTTAATATGAAATGTTGAATGATTTAATAGTGAAATTGTCCCGAAATTTTTAGTATTTGAATTTGAAATTATCACATTGGGAAACTTGAAATTCAAAACCTCCAAAAACTAAGAAAATTCAAACCTCAGATTTTCGAATTTAAGCTTTTGAAACAAAAAAACATGAGTTTCAACTCCTCAAAAGTTAATATAGTTTAGAGTTGCGTATTGAAAATTCAATGATAAATATATTATTAAGAAGTATCATATCAAGTGACATTCAAAGTGATTGGACAGATTTTTGTACTAAAAAAAGGTGATTTCTGTAAAAGAATGTGATGGTTTCTGTAAAAAAAGCACTCAGTTTCACCGTTGAAAATAGAAGAATTTTAAATATTATGAACCTTTAAAGTTTAATTACCCTAAAAACTTTGAAAATTATATGCTTTCTAACTGGAAACTTTCAAAATTAATGAATTCAAACATGAAGCGTTAAAAATTAAACAATTCCAAACTTCTAAAAATTGATCTAAACATTGAAAAAACTACTAAAAATTGATGGACTATGAAATTAAAATCTTGAAACTAAATCGTTAGACATAATAATTATTGTTTAAATTGTGAATCGCGATTTGAAATAATAAAAAAACGCGAAACGAAAAACACGCGAAAAGCGAGCGGAAACATAGGAGCTTCAATGTAGACAGAATGAATGAGTGAATGAATAAATGGTAGATTATTATATATAATTTTAATGATATATAAATAATTCTTATTATTAAGATCTTTAAATTAAAAAATGAATTAGGGGAATGAATGTTAAAAATGAAATTTCATTGTGTGGAACAAAACAGATTGTGCAGATAATTTTCTGCACTTGAAATAAAGCAAGTTCGAACATGTAAGACGTGTACTTGGTACGAAATCGTTAGTTTGATAGATAATCATATAATTTACGGGAAACTTTGTTTACATCCTTGAAATATAAGCCTTAACTACCAAAGTTACACGGGTGCATGTTGCGAGTGCCGGCTGGAGTTATAACGCATAAGCTAATAGCTGTCCCATAAGTTGATGGAAGTATATGTGAAATACCGCGCCGGTACAATGAGCATCCGCAGTACTTTATTCTCTGAGCTGAACATTAAGCTGTGACTCATACCGTAGAAAGATTTATGTAGAGGAAGTGGGTTCAACGAGTAAACTTTTTCATTTTAATTACAGATAAACGATAAATTAGAATTAGAATTTAAATTTTAGGTACCACAAAAATTAGCTAAGAAAATACTTTATACTTTTCATTGAAAACATGTTATTTTATATAAGAAAATCAAGTACGCAACGAAAAATTATTTTTAATAAATATTATGATATTTTATAATCAAAAGTTAGAAGTGATTGAAGATTACATTTTTGCAAGGAATGCAATGAATTCTATTATCAGGGACCACAGCGGCTCATTAGTTCAATTTCAAGTAGAGGAGGATTTTTTTCCAAAAAAGGGGATTTCAATTCTTATTTAAAGAATTGTATAACATATGGGTATCTAGTGAATATTGAACGAAAGTGCCCTCTAACAGTAGCGCCTTTTCATCAGCAAGTTTTGTAGCCATTTTTGTGTTTAACACATTTTTTTTAGCTATCTTTAAAAAATGTACTGTACACTTCAGCATTTTCTACTGATAAACATGCATCCGAAGAAAATTCAAGAAGATCAAAGATTAAAAAATGCTAATTTTGGAATTGTTTAAAATGTATTTTTATCAGTAGAAAGATTTTGATTTATTATACTCTTTAACTTTTTTCTAATTTATCATTTTCAGTCCAGAACCCTGAATTGTTCTTCAAAGTATTTTCCTGAGTAAGAGATCATTCATAAACTACGAAAGACGCGTAACGTAAGATATGAATGACCTCTAAGCTAGACAAAAAAATAATTTGAAAAACATAAAAATGACTATTTGACAAACTTACTTATTCTGTTTTCATTTCCTTATACGTTTAAATTTGTTTCTAATGTATTTTTCTCATCTGAAAGCATTTAAATGTTCTTGACATTTTTTAATGTTGGCTAAAAAAATTATAGAGCAATAAACAGAAATCAAAAAAATTATTATTCTGGAAAGTAACAAATATATGAAAATATAATAAGTTTTTTAAATACAGTTTGCTGACCTGCAAAAATTATCCATATAAGAATCAACTCTAAATTAATTGGAGGGTTCTATACCCTACTTTTTTGCATATTGTTTTCGATTTCCAAAAAGTTAAAAGAAAAAAAAAACATTTTTCTTCTTGAAAATGTATCTCTTTTGTTGAAAATTCGTCTTTTTTTTTGGTAAAAATGCAACTGTTTAGTTGATAATTTATCTTCTTTGGTTGATAATTTAATTATTTTCTTGAAAATTCAACAATTTTGTTAAACTCATCCTTTTTGGTTGAACATTCGTATTTTTGTTTAGAAATTCAATAGTTTGATTGACAGATTAACGATTAGGTTGACAAGTCGTATTATTTGGATGCATTGCACTATTTTTGATTCAAAATTCAAATATTTTTTTGGCTAAAACTTCAACTACTTAGTTAAAAATTAATTTTTTTTTTCGTTGAAGATTCATCAATTTATTGGAGAATTCATTTCTTCAGTTAAATATTGAACTACATAATTTGTTGACAATTCGTTTTTGTGTTGTTGTAAATTCAACTATTTAATGAAAAATTCATCTGTTTTGTTGAAAATGCAAAATTGGTTCTTGAATTATTAGGAATTTGAAGAGTTTTAATTTGAATTCAATAGTACTACCTACAATTATTCTAATATACAATTTTTCATCAAACCTTAATCGAAAATTCGACTTTCGGTGCATGTGGAGCGGGTCGACAATCGAGTTTTCTACCCTAGGGAAGAAAGTGTCAGATCAGTGTAAATGGCGGCCTTAAACACTGCCAAAACTGACATTTACCTCTCACTTTTAATTGAGGTATGATGAAAAATAATTTATCCCCGTATTATCGTGAAAAATCACCTTGAGAAGCACCCTGTTTTCTAATGTCTTAAATTTCTGTTTATGAGTCTTAAAAATGGAATCTAAACATTTTTGAGGGGGGAAAGGGAAAATTGGGTCAACATTTTCGATTATAGATGTTTTAGGGAATTTTTCAAATTTAAAGAGGAAAAGGTGAATCAGGTAAAAATGGAACGGACTGTGATCCCTGTATAAACACAACTCGAATTTTTAAGTAGACTCGAATTTCCCCTTTCACAGTAGAATGCACGGAATTGCCTTTCCTAAAAAACACGAAGAAAAAAAAGTGAAAAAAGGAATGTATCCTATTGAACGGCTTTTTAATACTTCGAATGAACCTTAAAGTGCCGGAAGTGAGTGCTATAGTGTAAAAGTGAAAGAAAATTTACGACTGAGAGTGGTCATTTTTTAAAATTCACTTAATCAAATGGAAAGTGAAGAATTAATTAATGAACACCTACTACGGATCTTCTGGTGTTCCGAATAACCTCCAACGTAATCTAAAAAAAAAAATCTGCCCGCTTCGCGGGCACATTCTCATCGCGCGCTTCGCGCGCGGCTCGCTTCGCTCGCAAGTTTGAGCGCGCCTAGGGCGCGCGACTGTTGGATCTCGCGCTTCGCGCTCGATCATATATTTATCTCGCGCTTCGCGCTCGATTATGTATTCACCTCGCGCTACGCGCTCGGGCGTATTCACATCGCGCTTTACGCTCGATTCCTCTAGATCTTTGAACTTCGTGTTCGACTTCGATGAAAAGAAAAAGTTTATTTCTGAATATTAGAAAATTATCAAAACCTCTACATATGAAGTGATTGTTAAATTTGTTTTTATTTTAGACTGAAAAGGAAATTTATTTACTCAAGGTTCTATCGACCTTAAGGAACACATTCTCATCCAGATACTCGCGCTTCGCGCTCGATATTTGTTTTCAAATTCATTTGAACCTTCCGTTCCACGCTCGGTTCTGTGCACCGTATAATAGAAACAAAAAAGTTTGAGCGCACTTACGGCGCGCGATTTGGGCGTCGCGCTTCGCGATTTGTATTTGATTTCAAATCAAGAATAATTATATAAATTAAGCGACAAATTTTATTAGTTAAAATGTTATTTTAGATTTTCCGTTTTTCAAAAAAGTTATTTTTTTCATTTTGAATATATTCTTACGACGAAAATGGATTTTTCCAAAGTTTTCCAAAAATTTGATTTCTTTTACTGTCAATGTTATTTTCACGAATAAAATAAAAACTACGCGTCCTATCGAAACATGATGAATAACAAATTTGTACCTCTTCTTTGAATGAACAAATGTTGTCTTGGTCATGTTTTTCGTAGCTTGTGTTATTCGTCTAAAAATTTATTTTTTCTATTTTCAATGCTGTTTTTTATTAATAAAACAAAAACTACGCGTCATATCAAAAAGTGAATAATAACAAATTTGTAGATCTTTTTTAGGTGCATAATTTTGGTCCAGTCATCTTTTGTCGTATCTTGAATAGTTTCACAGCAAAATGGAATTTTTGATTTCTCATTATTTTGTTGTGCGATCAGAATTTAAATTTTTTATTTTTTGAAAAATTCAAAAAGTTATTATGAAAATATTGTAAGGTGTTCAAAAATCAACGTTTTTCTTCTCTTGACTTTTTTTCATAACGTGCGTTTTTCGGCTTAAAATGTTCATTTTCGTTTGTTTTTTGGAATTTTGAAAATGCTATAACTCTGGTAATTTTTTTTTATCTGAAAAAGTCATTAGGATATTTTTTTCCTCTTTTTGCTTACTACTAACAACCGTCCATAGAATTTCCAAATCTTCAAAAAAAGTGTTCTCAAAAATTTTCAAAATGTGCTCACTTTTTGAATTTTCATCCGAAATAGCTGGTTAACGAACTTGTTCTTTCTTTTTAGGCCCTAAAAAAGTGTGCCAAAGCACAACCCAATCTGATTATTTTTTCGAAAGTTATCGTGCCTACAGACAGACAGACAGACAGACAGACAGACAGACAGACTGACAGACACCTTGGTAAAACCTTTTTTTCTGGCTCAGGGGGTCTCAAAACGTGGAGATTTGATGAAAACCGACCAAGTCAAATTTTACATAAAACCAATACCTTCTCATTAGAATGAGAATGTAAAAAGAATTTTAATTTATTCAAAATATACATGCATTTTTTGAGACAGCTGAAAAAGCCAAGTCATCAGACACGGATTCATTCAGTTGCAATTTCACCACATTCATGAAATTTTACTAAAAATCATTTCTTGTTTGCTTGTTTGTCAGTCAGTTTTGATTCATTAAAGTCTACAGGCAAATATAACTAAAATTATATGAATATATTAACTAGTGTCAAGGTGACCAATACAAACTTAGTGAAAATTCATGAAAATTTGCCATTTATAAAGTATTTAAACTATTACTTGAAATTTGAAAAATGAAAGGGAAGCACAAAATCTTTGTGGTTCAAAGTACTTCGATCGAAATAGAAGATCGTATTGAGGTTCTTTTTAATGGTCACTTCCTAAGAAGGTCGGCGCAGAGATTTTATAGGCGAAGTTTAAACTTTAAATAAACGTACAAAAATATTTCAACGGATAGCCAACTCGGAAATATTTGTTCATTATTTAAATAAAGAGAAAAATGTGAATCTGCATATTTGCGTAATTTCTTTATTTATATGTTTTGAATTGCTATCGATGATTTAAAATCCTCAAAAACAAAATTGAGTTGTATCAGTTATTTCACTTAATTAGGTGTAGGAATAAACATGTTACCAACTAACAAAAAATAATAAACTGATCAATAGTTCAATCTTTTATCAATTGAATTGTACAAAAAGTATTTGAAATATTAACGAATTTTGTAACTACAGTGTAACATAGAATTTATTTATTTCACAAATGTTATGTGAAAAAGAAGCTTTAAAGTTATTGCTTTGATAAGAATGAAAAACTATATTTTATTTCCATTTCTTATAGAATTTCAATTGAATCATCTTACGAACAAGCGGAATTTTATTAAAATCACGCACAAAAGAACGATTAACACCTGAGAATGTTTACATTAAAAAAAAATTGAGGAAATTTATCTTTTCTTCTTTTGAATACAGTAGAGTACAGATTGAACTCCGTTCTTTTATAGTTTTTTTTTACAAAGTGTTTTCATGGTTTTGGAGAAATTCTCGCAAGGGAGAAATTAAAATTCGTTATATGTAATCAAATTTAATTTCACCCATGTGAGAATTTTTTCATCTCAAGTAAAACGTTCGAAAAACGGATAATTTTGAGATCCGATCAGTAACTTAAGAAACTGTGAGTTTAATAGGGCGTGGGAGCAGAAGTCCACTATTTGAATTGCCGAACTTTGACTTGCAATATAAAACATTTTTTGTGTAATTGTACCAACTGTTATTTTAAATAAATTCTTTTTTTAAATGTTATAAGTTGCTCCTAAAATGGAAAATAGATAGAGGTAGATATCAAACGTATGTATAAATAAATAATCGCGTATGCCGGTTTCGAACACGTGATAAAATAATATCGAAATTACACAATGTGTTCTCGGAAGGAAAATACGTGGTCATTGACTGCAAAAAGTTGAAATATGCATAACTTTGTCTTTATCACGCTCATTGATATAATTATATAATAATATTTTTGTTTTTATTATATTAAAATATATAATACAAAAATATATTGAGTTTGCCCAACGTTAATCAATTTCTTATGGACTTTAACATAGAAAAATGTTTATTATTCTTCTTCATGTTTGAATTATACATATAAATATTATTTTAATAAAATAATGGAATTTTGGAAATGTAATATTTAGGACATAAAATTGAGCCTAAAAAAATATGTTTATCAAAAAAATAATTAGAAGTGGTATTTTTTTTATTTAAAAATGACGATTTTTGCTTAAGGGAGGAGTCTAAAGTAAATTGTCATAAATAGAAGTGATTTTGGGGCTCTTACACTGAATCTTAGGCCAGATTTTCATAATTAAAAATGGCCGATCGAAGCTGGTGAACAAAAAAATTGAAAAAAATTATAAGTGTTTGTAAAAATCAGTACCTTAGAATTTTGCGACTCTTATTCCGAATATAAAATTTCATTTTTTAAATACAAAATAGCCGATCCATTATAGCGGACAAAAAACTTGAACAATTTATATCTACATGTTTTTGAAAATGCGTAACCAGCATTTTTTTGGTCGCTTATTACGAAACTTTAGTCAGATTTTCAAAATTCAAAATGGCTGACAAATTGCGGACTGAAAGTTTGAAAAACTTGTACATATAATTATAAAGGGTTTTCACTCATTTTAAATTAAAATTAAATTAAAAATAATGTTTGTAATCAATGTAATAAAAAACCCTGGTACTAATTTTCACAAACACTTATAAATTTTTTAATTTCTTCATTTGCCGTATTTTATAGGCAATTTTGCATTATGAGAATATGGCCAAGATTCGGAATCAAAGCCCCAAATGATTCCGAGGTACGGATTTTTACAAAAATGTATCAATTTTCAAGTATTTCGTCCGCCATATTTGATCGGTCATTTTGAGTTTTGCAAATCTGACTTAAGATTCGTAATCAGCATCCCAAAAAATCCGCGGTTACTGATTTTCACTAACATTTATAAAGTTTTCAAGTTTTTTGTCCACTACATTGAATCCTGCATTTTGAATGATGAAAATATATCCAAAGATTTAAAATGAGCGACCCAGAAAAATCCCGAGGTACTAATTTTTACAAATATGTATACGTTTTCCCAGCTTTTGATCCGCCGTATTTCAATAGCCATTTTTAATCTTTAAAATCGGATTTAAGATTCGTAATCAGCGACCCGAAAATTCCCCGTACGCAAAATTTTATTTGGCAATAGGGCATCAAATTAGCATTAAATAAGCCCTTAATTATGATATGGACAGATTTACAATGTGTGCATAATTTGTATCAAGGGTGGTTTTTAACTTTTAGGGGTGGCTTTTGAAAAATATGTTTTTGTGGTTTCGGAGAGCCTTAAATGATCCCTTCATTACGTCATAGGTGATATCTCGATTCAATATTATTTCCACGTGTGCTTCCGTCAGCTTAGCGTTAAGCTAGCACATAACCCATGGATTTTTTAAATAGTGGAGTGTTCAATTTAGCAATAGGGCATTAAATTAGTCTCAAATGAGCCCTTAATTATGAAATAGGTTTTAACTCGATTCGAACATGTGGTTGCGTCAGCTTAACGTTAAGTTACCGTAACCCTCGGTTTAAAAAAAATATATTTGAGTATTAAATTTGACAACAGAACATTAAATTAGCATTATATGAGCCCTTAATTATGAAATAGGTTTTAACTTGATTCGAGTAAGGGTTACGTCAGCCTTACATACCCAGAAAAAACGTTTGCATTCGTATTATATTTCAAGTACTCTTAAGCGCATTTCAGGACAGACCAGAGTTTTGGGAGAAATTTGAAAGAGTCTCTACAGAAAGCAGCTTTCACTCATTAATATCACAAGTCTCAAAAAAGAAACTTGGGCGCACAGCTTATCGTCGACGAGCCGAAATTTTGAAGGCAACTTTTTGCGCCAGACAATGAGGCTGAAAACTGCATTCTCATCTCATGCAAAACTACGATTAAGTACGTGGTTACAAAACTCGTGGAAAATTAGCCAAGTTTCAAAGAAAAGACAGTTTGCGAAAATAAAGAAAATCCTACACGTGAGAAGAAAATCGTTAATATAACTTTAGAAAAAGTTGGAACGATGCATAAAGACAAATTTAATTCTACTATTAAAGAAGAAATCATACTTGATTCTTATACCAAATTTCCTGTAAATATGTGTACGGAATTTGAGGAAATACAGATTTCTGAAACAGGTATATGACAAGGTAATTTAACACTATCTTTAATTCGAAAAAAGTGTATGAAGGCGGTCATTTTTATGATTTTGAAAAACTAAGGGCGGCTTTAAATTAATTTTCTCACTGAAAAAACTTGTTTTATGACAAGGTAATTTAACACTATTTTTAATTCGAGAAAAAAGTGTAAAAAAGGGGGTCATTCTACACATTGTGTTTTACACATTTATGCCTTCCTGAACTTATTTCGCTAGACAAAAATGAGAAAATAATTTTTTTATTTTTTTCCATTTCGTTCATTTGAATGTTCGGAACTTCAAGCACATGATCTGTTCAGGGTCCAGCATTTTCAAATTCGCTCTATTATTTTTTAAATATTGGCTATAAAAAACAAGGATATAATTAATAACGGCATTAAAGTAACAAGAAGTTACATTGTTGAAAAATCTAATAGTTAAAAATATGATATTTAATATTAACATTTTTTGCTGGTAGTATCGAATTAGCAACGATCACATTTGAATATTAACAACGTTGAATAAACACTACTTAATTAAGGAGGATCTCACCATAATTTATTTGAGTTTCAAAATTGGTTAAATGTACTACTAAATAATATTTAAATTGTTTTCTCTTTGCAATCTGCTCGGCGATCACTTTCCCAATCTCATTACGTACTTAACGATAAAATTAACAATTTATTTGAGACCTCAAATTTAAAAAATTGATTTTTTAAATATTTAATTCATTTGTTAAAATCTTTTTGATTGTAATTCAAGTATGTTAAAAATGTTTTCATTTTTAGTTAATAATTTCTAGTTTTGCTGTTACTCAAGACATTCAGAATTTACATTACATTTAATAAACACAAATTACACCTAATTTAATATCAGTTATAACATTCTTATATATTTTTTTGGTTAAAAAAAGCTTTTTACCTCCAATTTATTGAAAATTATAGAAATATCTACTTGGCTGATTTAAAAACAAAATTAAAAAAAAACATAAGACAATTTTTGATATTAGTAATAATATTAATATTATTATATGTAATATTCCACAATAATAATTATAATTTCACGATTGAATACTAATATTCATGATGGGGAATTGTATTGACCCTCTGGTATAAAAAACACCAACTTATTGAATAATAATTTATAATAATTCCATTATTCGTATTATTTTTCCGTGAACAGCGTTCTCTCAATTACATTTTTGAACAATTTTTTGCAGAAAAGAAAAGATCATATGCAAATTAGTGAAGAACAACAAAAAAGAGTTCTGAAAATGAATTGGGATCCGCAGTACAAACGAATAAAGTTCGTACACTTTTTGTCGATTTTTTCGGCTTCGTTATTTGAACAGCCATGTTAGCCTATTGTTATTAGTTTGTATTAGTATAGACCCAAAGCATCTTTATCATAGTTATGCAGTTGAATAAAAATTCAAATTTTTTAGACATAGGAATAATATTTTTTACAATGCAAGAGCAAATAAACTATAGATAGATGTGAAAAGCTAAAAATCGATGAGTATATTATGGACTCATAGTAATAAACGAGTTTTGTTGTTCACTTAGAATTTAATAGATGTATGTGTTACATAGTACACTTTAAGCTATTTTAATGTTTTTAATTATTTGTGCATCAAAATTAACCATCTTCGTAATATTCTTAATATATTGAAATGATGGGCACATTTAATTCCTATAGCTTTCATTTTTTATTTTTTTATTCCTTATATTCTTGATCCTTTGCATAAATGGGACAAAAAAGTAAACATTACTTCCGCCCAGTCTATTTCATTCTTCAATTTTCAGCATATGATTTTCTATGGTATTGCATTACCACGTGACCATTGTTACGCTTTTGTTTGGTTTATTTTACTAATTCAAAGTTTGATTTTACAGGATTCGCTGAGCATTAGATATCTTTCATCGTCTTTTTTTATCTTACATTTCTTATTAGCTTGGACCGATTCTGGATAGGTTTGATAGGATTGTTTATACTTTTTCCCCTAAAAGATTATTTTTATATCTCTCACTGTTAAAGTAATAGCCTGCGCATACTTAAATTGTTCAAGTATCCACTTAACGTTTCACACAAGAGTTACTAACGAATGATAAATAAAAAGAAAGAAATTCAAAAGAAATTCCACGCTATTTCCCGGTCGTCTTTTAAGCGCTAACAATAATTATTGTTCAGATAATACTAATAAATAATTATTAAAAACAGAGGAAATAAGGTTATTTTTCAAGAAAATAGAGGATTAATAGGGGAATAAATTCTTTAAAATGATATTAGAGTTGAGTTTTCTAGCTAAAAAGTTGAATTTTTTGGGTAGCATTTGAATATTAAACTCAAAACTATAAATTTTCAACAAAAAGTTAAATTTCAACCAAGAAAGATGAATTTTCAAGCAAAAGATATAAATTTTGAACCAAATAGTTGAATTTTAAACCAACGAAAATGAATCTTTAATCAAATGATCGAGTTTTCAAACAAAAAAGATTAAAATTCAACCAAAAGCATTTTCAAACTAGAAAGACGAATCTTTTGAAAGACGGTTGAATTTTGAACCAAGAAATATGAATTTTCTAACTAAAAGACGATTTTTTAACAAAAGAGTTGAATTTTCTAACAAAAATGATGACTTTTTTACGAAAATAGTTTAATTCTGGACCAAAAATGTAATAGTAGACTTTAAAATTAAAAGAAACATAAAAAATTATTTTTCCACCAAAAAATATGACGTTTCTACCAAAAGATGACTTTCTACGAAAATAGTTCAATTCTGAACCAAAAATATAATAGTAGACTTTGAAATTAAAAAGAATTAACTTTCAATAAAAAAATATGAATTTTCAACCAAAAAAGATGACTTTTCAACAAAATATTAAGATTTTCCACTAAACTGTAGAATTTTTTACCAAAAGAGATGAATTCTAAACCCAAACTATGAAAATAGACTTTTCAAATAGAAAGAATTGACTTTCGACCATAAAAAATGACTTTTTAAGGAAATAGTTGAATTTTCAACAAATTAATTAAATTTTTAACCAGATAGTAGAATTTTAACCAAAAAAGATGAATTCGGAACCAAAAATATGTTAGACTTTTCAATCAGAACGAATTAACTTTCAACCCAAAATAGTCGGATTTTTTTATTGGGTTCTATTAATTCAGTTTACATTTAAGCGAAAAGACGAGAAAAGGGGAAGAAAGCAGAATTTTCTTGAAAACAGGGGAAAAAGAGGAGTTCTTTAAAAAATGGGGAAAGAGGGGAATAGGAGAAAGAGTGTGAAATCTGTGATTTCATAAACCGCAATGAAGATTCTGCACAAAAAATTGGAGTAGTTAGAAAAGGGGAAATTCTAGACGTCCCGAAAATTTGGGACGACTAGCCAAGCTTATGAAAAATATTGTACTAGTCATCCCGAATTTTCGGACGACAAGACATTTTTTTTCGAAGAGCCAGATGATATTTATTGCAAAAGTAAAAACAAATCTGATAAATTCCCGGTTTTCAATAAAATTGCCGGCTATTTCCCGGCTGCCCAAAACTCCAGGCTAATTCCCAGTTTGCCGGTAGGCAGTAATAAAATTAGCTTCTTCCCGTCATTGTCAGTTTCAACTATTTTGTATTTTTGACAATAATTATCTTTCATACTCAAATTTTTATTTGAGGCACTTAATTCTTTACTTCAATAAGATCCAGGAAATATCGTCTTTAAATGTGTGCGAAAACCACACATACCTTCAGGAATACAAGTACTGCCACAAATGATTTCTGGGTCATCAGGAACGATCACGATTAGGAATCTACCGCTAAAAATATTCTATGAGGAAATTTTAAGACCAATCTGCTTCTTCATTCACTAAAATTCCAGTGAGTGCACCACGAATTTTGATGATATTCGCACAGTAAATGCAACCCCGAGTACGAGCAAACATGCTAATGTTATTTTCAATAGTTACAAATGATTGAGATTTCAAAATTTAATAATGAAATTGATGTTTGCATTCAAAGAATTCAAAATGTTTCAGAATTTGCGGTTGATGATGTTACTTGAATTCTTTAATAAGACTTCAAATTTTTCATTATTTCAAGGAATATTTATAGAATTATCAGACTAATCAGGAATGATCACGATTAGGAATCTACCGCTAAAAATATTCTCTGGGGAAATTTTAAGACCAATTTGCTTCTGCATTCACTAAAATTCCACTGAGTACACCACGAATTTCGATGATATTCCCACAGTAAATGCAACCCCGAGTACGAGCAAACATGCTAATGTTACTTTCAATAATTACAAATGATAGAAATTTAAAATTTTTTAAATGGAATTAATGTTTGCATTCAGAGAATTCAAAAGGTTTCAGAATTTGCGGTTGATGATGTTACTTGAATTCTTTAATTAGACTTCAAATTTTTCATTATTTCAAGAAATATTTATAGAATTATCAGACTAATCATAGTAATGAGAATCACTGTGATAATTAACATTTTCTGGTTGCGATTACATGCCTAAGATCCACCCTTTATTATTTACGTGCATAATAATATTAAAAACACAAGAATGACAACTCGTTCAGGACAAGTTGCAGTTGCCACCTAGGTGACAGATAATAAACTGGTCCTTAGCGGGTTGTCATTCTCAGGTCTTAAATTATATTTTACACCATTCAAGTTGCATCCATAAAAATTTTGTTCGAAAAGAGTAGCAATCTTGGCTAGATTTTTACGCACGAATATATTTTACTTACAAAAAACGTGAAAAATAATCTGTTAATAAGGGGGGGGGCCCCCCCCCCCCCGGCCGGCGCCCCCCCGCCCCCCCACCCAGCACAGACGGCGAAG
>CAKNXH010000132.1:193961-204957 GCA_932178445.1 Andricus quercusramuli
CCCCCCCTCCAACGTAAGCACCAGCGAAACAAAAGACAGTGCACTATTTTTAATTTTTCTTTAAAAATGTATTACTTCAAGTTTCATTTTTTGACACATTGGAGATTACAAGCATCTCAAAGAAAATATTTACTATACCAATCTCGCCCCGATTTCCCCTGTTTTTATTTCGTTGCAATAATTGCAAACTTGTTCGGAATCGCTTGTAAAAAGTTCATGGGCCTTTGAGGACCTTGTCCGCTACGTGGACGAGATCTCTCTTTGGCGGGGTCATTCGAGAGCGAGCACGAGGGTCACATCTCCTATCATGCTATCATCGTATCATCATTCGTCATATGAACTCACCAAGTAGCAGGAGCTTGAGTTCCCGCCTGGCATCTCGTTTATCCCTTCTGAGCTGCCGCTCAATCTCCTGGTTAATCCGCTTCTGTTCCTTGGCCTCTTCCGACAGGCAGCACGCCATGATTCAGGGCAGCGGGATCCTCCTCGAAGGGAGGAGGGAGTGAAAGGGGGGGAGGGAGCGAGTCAGCCGCCCGAGCGCGACAGCCAACGGGCAGACTCTTCGTCGTCGTCGTCGTCGGTTCGACGTGTATTATCTCGCCGACGTCAACAACAGGAACTCTGAGTCTCGCCTCCTTGTCGCCGTCTTGCTGGCAAAGCAGCCGTCGCCGCTGACCTTAGAACCCGCCGTTCCTGACTCCAGGTCCTGATTCTCGATCCTGATTCCTCCTCTTGCTCCTCAATCTTTTTTAACTCGATCTAGATAGCGTTCCACAATCCAGATATCGTTTCTAATCCTGGTAATGATCTTCCGATCTCTTCCTGATTTTTCCTCGGCACCTGCAGCACCACCTCGCACGCTGGTCACCTCTTTCACACGCGGCGGAACACTGCTGGACGACGCCAGCGACACATCTGAACGCGAACCGGTCACACGCGACTCCGAATTGCCGGCACACCTACTCGCACTCTAGAGGATGACGAGGATGTGAATTCCGGCGACCCGTCGACCACCCTGGTGGTCCCTGGGTCCCTCACCCTGCTCGCACTCGTATCGCTCGTCTCGTTCTCCCGGTTGGGTGTGACCGCGCTTCCTTCTCTCTTTCACTCGATCTTCTCTCCTTTTCCTCTCCTGCGCACTCTTTCTCTCTCCTGCTCCTGTATTCCGTTTCCGTTATGCACGAGGCACTGTCACACCGAAGTGGACGTCGCCGAAGGTGGAGGAGAGAATCGTCTGCTGCTCCCGTACTCGCCTTTTTATCAACCCTCACTCGCCGGCAATCCTGTTAAGATTGGTGAAGCCCGGCACGTGTCCACACTAACGAGATTAGAAAATCGGCGAGAGGAGGCACGGAGGACGGCACCTACCAAGTTTCGAGTTTTTAGGTTAAAATCTACTTTTTGGACTTTTTGGATAAGCTGGGCTCCAAACGACGGTCCAAACAACTCACTGTGGCTGTGAGAGCCTAATTTGGTTTTCGCTTTTCTCTCCTCTTCTTTTTCCTCTGTACTCTCCCTCTCTCTACTTACTTCACACTCTCCTTCCTTTTCTTTCCTTCTCTTTCACTCTCTCCCTCACATGCCAGGCCCTGCTTCACAACGCGTACTACCCCGTCTTCATCCCATTCGGACCACCAATAGACACACCACCCAGCTTTTTTTGCTTTTTTCCCTCAAAAAAAGTTCTTGGGAGACGCGAATCAACGCGAATTCACTCGCGAGACATCCACACTATTTGGAGCGGTGTGACGCGGAAACCGCCTGAAGAGGGCGCCGGTCACATTGCTCAGGGATGAACCTAGTAAACTGGACGCCCTGAACTTTTGAGAATTTAAATAACTTTAATTTAGTTTTACTTTATTGCTCCTTGTTCATTCAGACAAGAATTTTTTCTTCTGTAATATTCTATACGGGGGAGTACATACAAGATTGCAGTTTATATGAAACAAATTATGAAATTAGACGACAAAAAAATATTTCAAGGTAAAAGACAGTGGACATTACTGTACAATTTTTATTTCGTTATTGGTTGAATTAAATTCAATAAAAATTCTTGTATTTAAATCGAAGTGTCTGGTTTCACCAAAAATAGTTGTGCTGGGCTCACTGAATTTTGGTGAACCTTTCCATTTTCTCCATATTACGCGTACCGAATTTCGGTGAAAGTAGGCATTGCTATTTAAATACACGCGCGCTTTTTCAAAGTGCCTCCTAATGGCGGGTCTGGCGTGGAGCGAGGTGGTCGCCTTCGTGGGAACGCGACACTGTGTGTTCTATTGCTACCCTGCGATGGTTACTGACCGATTTGGAACTTCAAGGACCCCGGTACGGCTGTGATTCAACTGTGCTTATGCTGAATG
Organism: Andricus quercusramuli; assembly: GCA_932178445.1. Classification (NCBI taxonomy): domain Eukaryota; kingdom Metazoa; phylum Arthropoda; class Insecta; order Hymenoptera; family Cynipidae; genus Andricus; species Andricus quercusramuli. The sequence continues at coordinate 196,322 of CAKNXH010000132.1, forward strand.
AAGAGGATATTTTAATAGTCTGAAGAATTCTCTCTGGATTTTATGAAGAATATTGAATTTGTGGAAATTTCATGGCTTATTGATTGAATCAAAAGGCCAAAAACAAAGAAGAAGAAGAAGTAAATTCTGCTGGATCCAGCCTGGATCATGCTAAATTCTAATCAATGCAATTATCTGCAGCCTCGAGCATTGTTTTTATTGTTTCCATACATATTGCATTGTTAAAACAAAACAGTTTAGGTTCTCTTTGATGGTAAACTGAGTGTAATTAGATTCTTCGTTTGCTCTTGTGAATTCCAACGAATCTTTACAGGTAAATATAATTTCATATCAATTAAAATACCTATTAAATTTTTTTTTATTTTTAACATAACCTATAAATTGATCTTGTTTGCCTTTTCGTCTATTTGAGCCGCATTTGAGTTATTTGCAATGCCAGTTTACATATACTAAGGGTATTTCTACCGTTCTACCCTACCTGACTGAAAACAAAAATTCTTGTAACTTTAGCACTGCGTTTTTGTAATTATAAGAAACTTGTTCTTCATAGAAGTGAATTTACCAATTTTAAATGAAAGACATCACTTTCAATGTAGTAGTTTCACAAGATTTTATCAGGGTGCACAGTCTTCCCCCTTTTTTTTAGTTTCCCCTTTTTTCTTGAAATTTCCCCTTTTTTCTTGAAATTCCTCTTCTTCCCCTATTCTCAAAAAACTTACCCCTTTTCTCCTTTTCTCTTTAAATTTACGATATTTGAAATTGTAACCATTATTGAATAACAATTAAAGCAATTATAAAAATTGAATAAATAAGTTACATGTTTCAAGTGCTGACCATTAATAATAAATACTCTTTAGAAAAAATTTGAAGATGATACATTTTAAAGCAAGTTGAAAATGTGAAAACTGGAAACAGAAGTTCTTATCCAACATAAAATTGGAACAGTTACAAAATATATAGTACTTTTTAAGTCATTATTAGAAGAATAACACATTTTAGTAGAAATGTACAAAGTTAAATACCTAATTAGAAAATGGAATATTCCAAATTCATTCATGGCTTAATGGTATACATACATCAACTGCCATTTTAAATGTTTTAACTTAAGCAATTTTTAATTTTTTTAAATCTTTGCTTGAAAATGTAACTGTTTTCGAAACTTTTTTTATCGCTGAAAATTAATTTTTTTAAACTCACAATTGAACTATTCCATTTGTGTTTGAAAATTGATCTTTTTTAGTCGAAAATTCAACTATTTGGTTGCAAATTCATGAATTTCGTTCAAAGGTTATATTTTTTGGCAGAAAATTGGTTAAAATTTCAACTATTTGGATGAAAATATATTAATTTTGTTGAAAAGCTGTCTTTTTGGTTAAAAATCAAACTACTTTGTTAAAAATTCATTTTTTTAAACTGAAAATTGCAATTTTCGATCGAAAATTATTTGTTATATTGAAAACTCATATTTTTGAATTCAAAATTCAACTGTATTGTAGAAAGTTCTTTTTTTGTCTCAAAAATTCAATGATTTTGTAGAAATTTGATTTTTTCATTAGAAAAGTAGTTTCTTGAAATGAAAATGTAGCAATTCCATTTTTGGTTCAAAGTTGATCGTTTTTATTTTGAAAATTCAACTATTTGGTTAAAAATTTACGTAACTTGTTCAAAATTCGTCCTTTTTTGTAGAATATTAATCTTCTTGCTTTAAAATTCGACATTTGGAATGCAATTTTTTTTCTTTATTCAATCTTTTTTGTTTGAAAACTCAACTCTTGTTAAAAAATCGTTTTTTCGGATTAAAGATTCAACTGTTTTGTAGAAAATTTGAATTTTCTCTCGGAAATTGGACAGTTTGGTAGAGAATTCAACTAATTGGTCGAATTTTGAACTACTTTGTTTAATATTCATTTTTTAGTTAATAATTCACCATTTTAGTTAAAGTTTATTTGTTTGTTAAAAACTAAAGTTTTGAACTGAAAATTTTAATATTTGGTTGAAAATTTCGGAGGAAATTCAGTTTTTTCAATTGAAAATTAATGTGTTGAGACGAAAATATAACTATTCGATTGTTGATTAAAAACTGATGTTCTTGATCCAACAATTCAACTATTTTGCTCAAAAATGATGTTATTTGTTGAAAATTTGAAATGGCGAAATTTAAAAATAAATTTTTTGCTCAGTTACAATTTTTTTGAAAATGCCCAAAAACATGTTTTTTTCGAGTGAGTCATATACACACATTTAAAAAAAAAGTTTAATATGTTGAACCTGAAATTTATTCAGTTTGAACCAAAGAAACCTTTTTTTATTTTGCTTTTTCGGAAAAAACTTTTGTCGTGAGTTAGGATTTTTGGGATTTCATATCTTTTTTGCGATTTTGGAACTTTATAAACACCACGAAAAAAAAAATGTTTCCCATGAATAAAAAATAATAACATGTTTCTTTGGTTCAAGCTGATACAATTTCAGGTTCGAATCAATCCGAGAAACATGTTTTTGTATATTTTCAAAAAATTTTCAAATAAGGCAACAGTTTTCTTTAATTAAAAAGAAATTTAATTGTAAATTTAAGAAAGAGAACAGAAGACATTAACCAATTTTAAAGTTTTTTTCTTTACTTGTTTTTAACTCATAAATTCTTATCCCTCAGCTCAAAAAATTCGATTAATTTTTAGCATTTTTACTTCGCTCTACTGAAGAGTTTAGTTTTAAATTTACATTGAAAGTATTAATTATAGTAAGGATGAAATGACAAATCTTGGAAAGAAATATTTATGAGAACGATGTTAAACATATCAAAAGTTTGTATTTAACTAATTGAAAATTATTAAAAAATGTAACATTTCTTACAGAAAGATTGTTTGTTTTTTTTTGAAATATGAAAATAAATGTTTAATCTTTCGCCTATTTTCCTCTTTTTCGTGAGAAAACCACCCTATTTCCCCCTTTTTGAGCTCCTTTTGTGCTTTGATCCCTGTTTTATGAATTTACCTCTTTAAAATCTTATGAAACTACTACATTGAAAGTGATGTTTTTTCATTTAAAATTAGTAAGTTCACTACTATGAAGGAAGTAATTTTACAAGTTTTTGGATCATTACAAAAACGCTGTGGTAAAGTTACAAGAATTTTTTGTTACAGTGTGGAAAACCTGGAATTGTCAAGGAATTTTTATGTACCTGGAAAAACCTGGAAAAAGGTCATGGATTTTTTAAAAGTCGGAATTGTTTGGATAGTATACTTCTTTCTTTTTAATGGCAATACAAAAATTGAATAACAATGATTCTTCATTTGTAAAAGTAGCTTTGTATTATATATTCAACTATTTTGTTGAACATTCGTTTTTTTTTTTATTGATCGTTTTTAGTTGAAAATTCAAGTATCTGGTTGAAAATTCATGTATTTTTTTATCTAAATTCAACTGTTTTTGATTAAATATTGAAATATTTGTTGTTAAAATATCTAAAACTACATTTTTCGGTCAGAATTCATTTTTTTTGCTGGAATGAAAATTTAATTACTTGGTTGAAAGTTAAACTCTTTTGTGAAACATTAATTTTTTTGCTTGAAGATTCAGCATTTCAATTGAAAATTCACCTCTTTAGTTGAAAAATGAGCTATTTTATTGAAAATTCGCAGTTGAAACTTGAACTATTTTGTTGAAAATTTGTCGTTTTTCTTGCATGAAAATGAATTCTTTCAGCTAAAAATGTAACTATTCCAGTTAAGTATTCCATCGTTTTGGTTTAAGATTCACTTCTTTGATTAAACATTAATTTTTCTACTAAAAATTTATTAAATTTTGGTCTGAAAAATTATATTTTTTAGTTGAGAATCATATTTTATGATAGAAATTAATCTTCTTGGGTGGAAATTCATCTTTTTGGTTGAAATTCCAATTATCATATTTAAAGATTCATCATTTTGGTTGAAAATTCATCGGTTTGCTCAAAAGTTCAACAATATTCCGGTTAAATATTCATAATTACAATTAAAAAATCTTTTTTTTTTAATTCAACTATTTTAGTTGATGATTTATTATTTTAGTTGGAATTTTCATCAGTTCGCTTTAAAATTAATTTTTTAAACTGAAAATTGAACCATTTTTGGTTGAAAATTGATCTTTTTTTAGATAAAAATTCAGCCATTTGGTTCAAAGTTTATCTTTTTTAGTTGAAAATTAAACTATTTTATTAAAAATTTCTGTATTTTCTTGAAAAATTGTCTTTTCTTGATAGAAAAATAATAATTTTGTTTGAAAATCATCTTTTTGTTTGAAAACTCAAGTATTCCAGTTGAATGTTCTTCATTTTAGTTGAAAACTCATCTGTTCGGTTAAAAATAAAATTACTTGGTTGAAAGTTGAACACTTTTGTTAGAAAATCATAATTTTGGTTTAAAATTCATCTACTTCAGATTCTTCATTTTTAGTTGAAAATTGAACACTTTGGTTGAAATTAAATTGGTAACTGTTCCATTTTTAGCGGAAAACTGATCTTTTTCAGTTCAAATTTCAACTGTTTGGTTAGAAGTTCATCTTCATTAGTTAAAAATTCAACAGCATATTTCGTTGAAAATTCATGTATTTTGTTGAAAATTTGTCTTTTTTTGTAGAAAATTAATCTTTTTGTTGTAAAATTCATCGTTTTGGTTGAAAATAAAACTAGTCGGTTGAAATTTAAACTCATTTGTTAAAAATTCATCTATTCCACATTCATTATTTTCAGTTGAAAATTGATCACTTTTGTTGAAATTTTTTGTGTGGGTATGGTTTTCTTAACTGAAAGTTTAATTATTCCATTTTTGGTTTAAAATTAATGTTTTTTAGTTCGAAATTCAACTATTTGGTTGAAAATTAATCTTTTTTAGTTAAAAAGTGAGCTATTTAGTTGAGAATTCATGTATTTGTTTGAAAAATCATCTTTCTGGTAGAAAATTAATCTTTATAGTTGAAAATGCAATATTTTTACTTGAAAAGTTAGAAATTTGAAGCGGTTTAAATTGAATAGTATATAATAGTACTATCATTAATTATACCTAAATATGCACTAAATTTTAAGTATAGAAGATAAAATAAAAATTTGTTTGTATTATTATTCAAATTCATGGATTTCGGGATAAATTCAATACATGATTAATTATGTTTTTAGTAATATCTAATTATTTAATTAATCGATTATGCTAATATATTTAAGAATATACAGAGTTATAATCACTTTTGAACATCCCCGACTTTTTATGTCATCTGGCAACAAAACAGTTTTTCATTAATTTTAGGCCGTGGCTATGTGTACCAACATTTCGGTATGAATATCGGGAGCTGGAAAAGGGGCTATTTTTACCGATATTTCGGTACGAATAGGCGGGGGTTTCCGGTACGTGTAGACACTGTATCAGTGTTATGGCTTAATTTTCACGTTTAAATTGATTTAAAAAATGGAGATTATTGAATATTCTTCAAAATGTGAAAATTTAATTATGCTTAAAGTGTCTTTATTTGATCAAAATAACGAATTCAGAAGCGTTTAGAAGTTATTTGTTTTATTAATCATATTGTAAATAAAAACAAACAAAAGTCTTAACTTACTTGTATGAAGGCTCTAAAAGTAGATCAAATTATTATTTCTACATACAAAATATTTTTACTGACTCGAATTATTATTTATTGTTTATATATTTCTATTAACTTGAATAGAAAAAAAACAGGTTTTATGGTTTTCAGAAATACTTTTGACAAGAAAAATCAATTGAATTATTATTCAATTATAATAATTAATTATAGAATTATTTATAATAAGACATTGTAGACCTTACTGAAACATCTTTTTGTATCTGGAAAGTTTTATTCCGTATAAATATATGCCTAATAGGTTGCTTCCCCTTCTTTGAAGTTACATACTTACAAATTTAATATTTCTACTTTATTGGCAGATTTTTAATAACTCCGTGTTGTACTTGGATTAACTGTAGTAAAAGTTGAAAATATATACCCAAATAGCAAAATTTAGGAAAAAGTTCACTCTTCATTACTTGTAGAAGATTTTGGGGAATTTTGCATCTGTACTTGTAAAACTAAGAAAAACCGAATAATTAAAAAAACTCTGGAATCTGTTTACTATTACCCACCATTACATGAACGAGCGCAGTGTTACAATTTAAAAAAATAGTTTACTTACATTAACTGAAAGTACCTAAGTATGTTTATATGGATTTTTATAACGGTTTTCATTTTTCGAATAAAAAAGTTTTTAATTTTCAAGTGAAGTTTTAATTATTAAGAAATTAAAAAAAAATTTAATTAATGATAAATTAATGTCAGCCTCACATGATTAGGGGCCGTTCATAATTTTGTGTTTCGTTGAAACTTAATTTGTTCATCTGAAAATTCAACTATTTCATTTTTTATTAAAAATTAACCTTTTTGGTTGAAAATTCAACTATTTTCTAGAAAATTCATGTATTTTGTTTTAAATTCCTCTTGTTGATGAGGAAATCAATTCGCTTTGTTGAAAATCCATCTTTTTGATTGAGGATGCAACCATTTTATTAAAAATTCTTATTTTTTGTTAAAAACTGTTCTTTTTAAGTTGAAAATTCATGTAGTTCGTTGCTAATTCGTTCTTGTGTAAAAAAATTCATCTTTGTAGATTTGGATTCGAAATTTAACTTTTTTTTAATTCGTCCTTTTGGATTGAAAATTCACCTTTATTGTTTGAAAATTAAGGTTTTTTGTTAAAAATTCACCATGTCGGGTTGAAATTTTAATTTTCTTCGTAAAAATTCGTCCTTTTTGCTTGCAATTTCAACTATTTGGTTGAAAATGCAACTGTTTTGGTCCAGTTTTACTCTTTTTTTGTTTGAAAATTTGACCATTTTGTTGGAAATGCATATTTATAGAATGGAAATTTAACTATATGGTTAAAGATAAATTTTTTTTGATAAAAATTTGATTATTTTGTTGAAAATTTGACTATTTTGTGAAAGTCATCTTTTTTGGTTGGAAGTTTAACTGTTTTGTTGAAAACTCGTCCTTTTGGATTGAAAATTCATCTTGGATGGTAAACAAGTAATGTTTTTTTTTTCAAAATAAACGTGAAATCCGTGTTTAACCAACGGCTTTATTTGTGTTGAATTTTTTCTTGGTGGTCGTTGCTTTCTTCCAGCTGGGTTTTTTTACAATTCGCCACATGAGTGTTATTAATTTATTTTTATTTGGCTAATTAATTTATTATTAATTGAGTACGCCAAGTCCACTTTTTGAAATTTTTGACTTAATAGTGTTGTCATATTTATATTTTGACGAAAAATTTTAATGCATACATTTTATTGTGATATTCAGTTCACAGATCATAAAAATTATTACTTAAAAATGTCGAGGTTAATATTCCGTTGCACGAGTATGTTGTAAAATGTGCAATTATGTTTAAACTAGACAAGGGCGTAGAAAAGAGTACATAGTTTAAAAATTACATTCAAATATTTTATCCTGAATATACAAATTTTGTTTCCAATAATCTTCTTTAATTTACATACTAATTAATTACCTAGGGTTTTTGATGTTTTTAAAAAGTATATGTATATATTTTTTTAATGATATCTAGTACTCAAGTATTTAATAAAATACAGCAGTATGGAAAATAATGTTTGGTTACTCATCAATAAAAATTCACTTTAGAAATACTTTAATTTAAAAGTTTATTGGACGTAGGACATTCTAACTTTCATCAAAAGTCGTTATTTAGTTATTTAGTCCGTATTTTGCCATTAAATTTAATCTAAACTAAATCTAAAAGTAACTAATTAACTATGATTAAAAATTTAAACCTCATTTTCTCAGTTTGATAGTCAGTGAACATGGGGTATTACAACTCTTATGCGATTAAAGAGAGTCAAATATTGAGTTTGATATGATTATAAAAAAAACATTACTAGTATTGTTATATTAGCGTTAAGTGTATATCATTCTGATTTCAATTATGTGAGGATTCCGCTCATCACTTTTTCTAATTTTTGCTTCCTCATAGAGGAAGCTTTGTAATGGTGACATTTTTCAAATTTTTTAAATTCATTTAATTGAACCCTCCCTAATTTAAAAATGTCTAATACAATGTTCTAAGCAATTGTCCGGATGTGTGTGTGTGTGGATGTATGGATGTGTGGATGTATGGATGTGTGGATGTCACGCTTTTTTGTGAACACGATAACTAGAAAACGGTTGCAGATAAATTGATGAAATTTGGAGAGCTTATTTTCCTAACTAATATCTTGAAACTGACCAAAGGATTTCAAAAAATATTTAATGCATTTTTTTCTAGCACTCAATAATATTTTAAAAATCGGTTTTCTATGGCAAAACTTTTTTCATTCGCATAATTCAAAGTTGACGCAAGAATATAAAAGATGCCTTGGTTCGGGAAGAATCGATTGACCTATAATATTAATACATTTTATTGAAGAGTAGGGAAGTTATGTTAATTTTGTATATTTTGAAAATTGGTTTTTTATAGTAAAACTTTTTTCTTTAGCATAATTCAGAGTTGATGCAAGAATATAAAAGATTCCTTGGTTCGAAACGAATCGATTGACCTACAATAATAATGCATTTTATCAAAGAGTAGGGAAGTTATGGTAATTTAT